>CAEGAG010082883.1:0-69263 GCA_903067065.1 Brachyrhaphis terrabensis | reverse complement strand
ATCATTTGATCCAGGTGCGTTAAACCAGGGAGAGAACTAAAACATGCAGGATGCCGGCCCTCGAGGACTGACTTTGGAGAGTCTAACTGTTCAAAAGAACTGCAATTTTGATTTATGAAAACTTTATATGATGAAGAAATAATTAAAAGTTAAGTATCATTATTCCTGCATTAAATCCTAACAGAGCTAAAACAAGAACAATGCGATTACACAAAACGGTGACAATAAAAGGAATGTTTTCTACACAGTATATGTAAATATCTTATTTCCACTGCAAAGACGCTTTCTTAATCTTAACAGATTACTCAGACAAATCTTTGCGTCTGAGATGGACCGTACCTTATAAAACATGGTGATGAAAACTAATCATAAAACCGCGGTGCAGTTCTGAGCATTCAGCTCTCACCTGTTATCTCTGTGGTAAAGACAAACACACACTCAGGCAGCCAAATACAGCATGTACATCACCGAGATATTAAATTACTTTTGGATACGCTCTCATTTACACAAGGAATCCCTCTCTCCCTTTCTGCTGCTGCTCTCTCTGCTATGGTTTTATTAAGGACAGCGCGTTGCACACATTGTCTTAATCCTCAGTCGCTGCCCTCCGGCCTCCCTTACAGCTGTCGCTGTGGCCCTAGAAGGCCTGATGGCTGTGTGTGGAACAAAAAAAAGAGAGAGAGAGAGAGCAAGATAAAGAGGAAGACAGAAAGTGAGTGGCAGTGTGTTCTAGTACATTTGCATGGCACAGGCTTTATTTTAAGAAAGTCTCAAGCCAGGACGAGAAACAGTATCCTTGGACAAAGGTCAAGGATGGTCGGAACGAGGGATGGCTTGCAGCAACAGGAGAGATGAACAGAGAGAGGAGGGCGCAGAAGGAGGGGTGGCTGGGGATTGGGTTGCACAATGGCATTGTTTGGTACGATGACAAATGATAGCAATTGATTGAGAGTCATATACAGTTTCTAAAAAAGAGAACACTAAATACTGCAGATGCATGCTCATCCTATTCATACACACAGGAATGTTATGTCACTGCAACGTGCTGACAGGCTCTGACGCTCACTCTGGAGATCCATTGTGTGTTTGAAGAGAAGCACTGTGAAGACAGACTGCAGGGAGGGAGCAATAAGGGGCTATTTTCAAATAAGAGAGGTGAGAAAAGATGGGAGTAGAAGGAGGGACAGCAAATGGAAACGAGGCAAATTAGGATGCAGAGTGAAAAATTAGCGATCCAAAGGTTGGATGGGAAGACTCCATTTTAAAATGTTTTATTTTTTTTTATCGTCAAGGTTCGGCCCTTGCTCCGCTGGCCTGCAACTAATCTGTGTCAATGTCAACACGGAGCCTTTCCGAAACAGGCCTGCCTTTGTAAGGTGGGCGTCCCGCTCACAGAGGGACGGCACGTGTTAAGCTATAGATTACAAAATGAGTCACGTGGTACTTATGGCGAAACATTTCACACATTGGATGACATAAGAGACAACTGTCATTTGATCCACCAAAGGATCATTACTGAGACAAATTACTGCCTCAGTTAACAAAACTACAAGTACCACTTTACAATAAGGTTGTGCTATAAACGCTTTAAAAATCTGTCAGTAATGCAGCCTCAAACAGTTTACAAGCCATTATAAAAAGGTATAATCCATTAGTTAACAGTAAGACATGTCACATTGGTTTCTTGTCAAATAGTAGGCTTTCTATTAGAAATCAAAAGTGAAGTAACTTTTGACCAGTAATTTTTATAATCATCAGTTTAGATATACCAAGACTTTCTCTGGAAATCCTTGCATATCTTCCAGATATACAAACTGATGCGTATCCAAATTATTGTGTGAAAGGCTTTCTACGCTTTAAAAGAATCGGTGACATTACACACTCTTTAACACCGACAGTTTGTTTCAACATCAAAATAAAAAAGATAAAATAAACAACAGAACTAAAATTTTAGGATTTAGGCTAAATATTAGCAGTGTATAATAATGGTGTAATGAGATTTTGAGTTTTAAGACTGCAATATTAAAATAGTATTTCTTATTCAAGTAAGGTTTGACTCCAAAGGCACTACACAGTTGTTCTCTTATGTATAAATATAAGTATGCATAATATATTATCTATTATTCATAGGCTATATTGTGTCATTGGGTAAGCCAACAGTACTTGCTTATAAAAGGACTTTCCCTCACTTTAAATAATTTTATGTGTCCGCATTTTTGGTAGAAGAAATGGTGAAAAAGTGGAAAATAAGAAACAAACTATTTAAAAGATCTATGAGAAAACTCCAGCTAGCTAGCTGTTACCGCTAACAACAATAAAGCTAGCGTCTGCTTCTGCGCTGACCAGCTGTGCTAAGCTAACGTCCTGCTTCATAGTTTTAAATATGTCTGCACTCCATCTGCTTATTTGTATTTTAAAGTCTAAAATATTATTTGTAAAAACACAAATGGAGTAGATAAAACACTATGAACATTAGAACCACCTTCCTTAGGATTAGAAAAGCATAAAAACAAAGGGCCTGCTCAAAACATAACTTGAACATTCAACACTGGATATAGATTAGCTTAAAATAAAATACTACAGAGTAACAGATAAAATATGACAATTTTGTGAAACTGTAAACTTTGTGACAATAGCGTGAATGGCTAATTATTAGCCGCTAACATTAGCAAGTTTAGCATTGACAGCGGGACTTACTATTGTTTTGAAGCCAAAGTGCTACTTCCTGTTTTTATTTAGTCATCTGAAGTTTAAAATCTAAAGTAGAATTTGTGAAAACAAAAAGGGTTGAATTTTCATAGCTATGTTTGTTTGGCTTGTGGGATATTCTTTTCTCCATATTTTTAGAAATTTCAAAGCACAGAAAGTCAAAACTCAAGACTTGACTTTTGTGTTTGGAAAGAGTTTAAGTAGGAGGGTTAGGGTTAGATTATGCTCCTGTTTGAGTTTTTGACACAACTTTGTAATGGTGGCAATGAATGGACATGAGGTTTAATTTAATTTTAACCTTTTTCACCAGAGTGAGGTCAATTTTGCAATGCATCATTGCATATTGATACAGAAACAGTAGAGATCTAACTTAAAGTACATAAATTTAAGATTAATCATTCAGGTTGATCATTTTTCATCTAAAATGTCAAATACTGTATTTTAATTAATATCTAATCTGTCCCTGAGATTTGTTGCTTTCAGAATAGCAGACTGCTGCTATCGGAATTTAAAATGATATGGAGTAATTTTTTTTTTTACTTAATATTCTAACATGCACTAACCCTCTGCATCTGACTGACACAGGTGCTGGCTTGGTTTGAGGAAGGTGAAGAAACAGTCACCGCCTTCGTCGAGCCCTTCGTCATCCTCCTCATCCTCATTGCCAATGCCATCGTAGGGGTGTGGCAGGTCAGTCGGAGAGCACACACACACACACCCACACACACACACGGTGAGATAATCACAGTTTGGAGGATGAAGGGCACGTGGCTTCCCCTGCACACTGTGTTTCACACACACCTAAATAGACTCTCAAACTTAGCAACAGTCACGCACAATAAATCACACACATTGTCGACCTGTTCCAGCCTTGTGTCCTTTATGGACATCGCACTCCTCTATCAGAGGATTCAAAGAAAGCCAGGTGTGACGTCAGCAAGAGGTCAAGAGGTTGAAGGTCAGAAAAACAAGGTGATGACCTGCAGACCCAGCTGCTTGGAAGACCTAAACAGATGGGGGTTTTTTTCTTGATAGTCTCCTCAGTTCATAGTAACAATACAGGCTTGAAGTGGGCATTTGGTTTAGTGGGAGTGCATTACAACCCTGCATCAGTCATTTGGAAACTATGCATAAGGGTTCACACATAGAGGATATGGAGAGGGAAGACAGCTGGCATAAGCTGAGCTTTACACTTTGAGGTGGTTGGGGGTAGCCTTGGAAGAAAACCACAGACTAAGCTGAACATCAGCCCAGTCTGTCCTCGCTGTTAAATCAGGCTGATGCAGTATTCACTGCTTTTCTCTGCAGTACGCTGGACGTCAAACAAATGTTCTTCAGACTTCACTTCAGTTCAATGTTAAACTTAAATGTATGGCTACAGGGATTTCATGTGACACGACAACACAAGTTAGCTCGTTATTTGGAAGTGAAATATAAATTTTGCATGCTTCTTAATTATTTTTAAAAAATACATATCTGAAAAGAAGTGTGCAATGCGAAATAAATTCCAACACAGCCCACCCTCCAGAAGACGCCTGATCAGTTCATAAAGTCCCGATCTGTGTAATTTAATCTCAATTTAAATATGTTATTCAATATCTGCGCATCAACCTGAGTACACCATCCACACAGTGAGAGATAGAGGAGCCAATTTTACCAGGTTGCACAACTTTTTTAGGTTTTACTTAAAATGAGAAAACTCACCATCACTGTCTTTCCACTTCCACACGATAATACACTTATGTGTTAAACTCTCAATGGAATACACATCCCAATAAACTTTACACTGCATATTCCTCCGTTTTCCTATATGATTGGACAAGTGGCTGAGAGAGGAAGTCACTGTTGTAATTAATGTGAATTTCTGCTTTAGGAGCGGAATGCAGAGAGCGCCATCGAGGCCCTGAAGGAGTACGAGCCTGAGATGGGAAAAGTTTACAGGGCTGACAGGAAGAGTGTGCAGAGGATCAAGGCCAGGGAGATTGTTCCTGGGGATGTGGTGGAGGTTTCTGGTAAGTCCTACGTTTATTAAAAATGATGCTATATTGTTGTGACTCTGCTAACAGATGTCAACAGAAACAATTTCTAGTGCAGTAGCGACTGTCGTCCACATGAGCTGCATTTTCTTTGTCTTTTTCTCAACGTTGGTAAATCTTATCAAAAGAAAAAAGGCCAATGAGAGGCAGAGCATGTCTTTCTTGTGTAGCTTGTTGTGAAAATTTTGGTTGTTCTTGGGGCAAAAATATTCATATGCATAAAAAAATTGGACGTTGTTGTCGGACATTTGTACAAAAAACATAATAAATCACCTTGACTCTTCTTGGACTTCCCTGATATGAATTTTTCAGCTCCAGTTCAGATCAGGCCATTTGATTCGAGCAGTCAGAACAAGGCTCTTTGTTAAGTTGCAAACCTCTTAAACATTGCTGCTTAGCTGGTGGTTCCGTCTATAAAGAAATGACACCCTCCTTTTAAGGTAAGCACAAAGAAAAAGGGGGAGGAGAAGCTCGACTGTGAAAGCACTTGATATTGACCCAGTCCTCTGTCTCTCCCTGTCCACCTGTTCTTTTCCTGTCATGATCTCCCCAAGGTCTCGCTCTCCCTATGACTCTCACAGTGGTATCGGTTTTCAACAACAACACTATTCATCCAAAGTGCTAAGACCAGTCAATCACCCCTGCCCCCTTCATCCTGCATGCTGCTGTCAGATTGTTACCGAGCTTTGCGCTGTAAATCTCCACAGCAAATCGAGCAAATTTAAAGGAGCCAAACGTTATCTAACCGGCCTATAGATTTTAATGTAAACCAATTGTTTGCCTTCCTGTCTTTGTCGATTGTGCGGACAATAGTTGGTGACAAAGTTCCAGCAGACATCAGGATCATCTCCATCAAGTCCACCACTCTGCGTGTGGACCAGTCCATTCTCACTGGTATGCCTGTCATCAAAAATAGACGACAAAAAATAAATAAAAATGCTTCTGATGTCTTCACTGATCACTCTAACTCATCGTTGTGCTTCAGGAGAGTCTGTGAGCGTGATAAAGCACACTGATGCTGTTCCAGACCCCCGAGCTGTGAACCAGGACAAGAAGAACATGCTGTTCTCTGTAAGTCTCTTCTTTACCCTCCCTAGAGATGTACACAGTGTCCACCACATTTTACAACCCCAGCAAGAGTTTTAAAAATCACTCAAATCAATACCACCTTTTAAAAAAACCATCTTTAGCCAGTATGCCACCACTGACTGAATATGATGCTCATACTGCACAATCTAACACATCGACCAGGAAGTCTGTGATTTTTCCCATTTTGAAGAATGGGCCCAAGTCATATGTGTCCCTCAAGACAGAAAGTCACGTTGACGAGTTCAAAGTTCACATTCCGATCAACTTTTAAAAGTAAAGCATAATTTCAAAAAATGGCTTTGTTTAATTCATTTTATAGTAGGTAGTTGCGAGCCAACAATTATGGTATTAACTACTTTATAAAACTAAAAATAAAAACATTAAAAAAATAATTTCTTAATATGTTTTGCCCTGTTATTTAAATGTATAGACGTTTTTTATTGTGCCATTTTGTTACTGCAATAAACAGAAACTTTTAAGGCTTTTTAATCACCTTTACCTCATGTTTCAACAACTGTAGTGGAGTTCGTTTTTCTTTAAGATCTGACAATGAAGCTTCATATTTTCTTTTTAATTACACCCCCATGTTACACTCCTTACTCTACCTAATAACAATTGAAGACGGTGGCAATTGTTTGAAACCACAGTAGTCAAAATTAATACATTTCCAATAGTATATAGACTAATACTGACTCTTTATCACTCCATGTTCACTTATTGTCAATTTTCACTACTATTCCCTAATTGCTATTTCTTGAAGATATGTTCCTGTCATTAATTCAGATTTTTTTTAGATAACTTTTCATTGAAAGCGGTTGCAGTAGTGCAATCATGCTGTTGTTTGTTTTTGGTTCCTCCATTGAAAACCAAGTTAAAAAACACCTAAAAACTTCATGAAAGTCTATATGACTTGAAATAATCTGACAATTGCTAAGATAACGAAGCTTCTAAACTTTTCTGCAACTCCTGCAGGGCACCAACATCGCTGCCGGGAAAGCCACTGGCATTGCAGTTGCCACTGGTGTCTCCACTGAGATCGGTAAGATTCGTGACCAGATGGCGGCCACCGAGCAGGAGAAGACGCCTCTGCAACAGAAACTGGATGAGTTTGGAGAGCAGCTTTCCAAGGTGGGTAAGACTGGCGAACATGATCTGGAGTATACTGCACTACATCCAAGTGTATCCTGCACTACATCCAAGTGTATCCTGCACTTGGATACACTTGCAGGAGTGTATTCAAGTACAAGTGTATCCTGCAACAAGTGCAGTGTATCCTGCACTTGTTGCAGGATACATCAACAAGTGCCTACCTGATACTCAGTGCTGAATGTCCAAATATTAATTTTCAATATTACTTCAAAATATGAAGCTTTGACTTAAATCTTATGCCGTATCCTTTGCTTGCCCTTCAGGTCATCTCCCTCATTTGTGTGGCAGTGTGGATAATCAACATTGGTCATTTCAATGACCCCGTCCATGGGGGATCCTGGATCCGTGGCGCCATCTACTATTTCAAGATAGCTGTAGCTTTGGCTGTGGCTGCCATTCCTGAAGGTAAACCTCAGAGATTAGCTTCAGTTTCACTAAGCCAGACGGTTATTTAACAGAGTGTCAAACTGCTGGTTAAATGGTGCCACCATTTTGACTTCCATGAAACAGTTTTTTTGGTGAGCTACAGGATTTACCTCATCTGCTTTTTTTTTAATGCCACCTCGAAGTATGTAGTTCATAGTTTTAATGTGCAAATGTTCACCCCCTTTAGTCTGCTATCCTACAAAAAAACCCAGTGCCTTCAGAAGTCACCCAGTTAGTAAGGAGAGGTCTTCTAAAACTGCAAATAACCCAGAATATACCATCCCATTAGGAAAACATGGTAGTAGCTCCAGTATGCTGTGGTGATGTTTGTGTTCAGCATGGATATGTCATTTGATGGGAAGGTGAATGGAGTTAAATCCAAGTCCTTCCTGGGAGAAAACTTGTTAAAAGACTGGGAAAACTTGAAACTAGGGCAGCAGACAGATCACTTTTTAATGTAAAAACAACCATAAACATATATTCAGTGCTTGATATTGTTGTTAATACATTGGATGGCCTAGTCAAAGTCAAGACGAATCTGAGGCAAGACTTCAAAATCATTCACAACCCTAAAAGTTTAGCTATGAAAGTGGTCCTACAATGTATTGACATAGAGGAGGTGAGTGAAATGTATGTTCAAAAACCATGTTTTACTTTCCTACACCTTCACAATTCTTTCAGATGTTAAAATGGCACCACAGTCATTCATGTGGTTTTAAACTGAACAGAGACTTCTTAACGTCAGTTCTTTGTCTTAATGTCCCCTCTGCCAATAAACCAGCTTTAAGTGCCTCATAGGTTCTGTGCCCTTATTCCCACCACAGGACTGCCGGCTGTCATCACCACTTGTCTGGCGTTGGGAACGCGTCGTATGGCCAAGAAGAACGCCATCGTCAGAAGCCTTCCCTCTGTGGAGACTCTGGGCTGCACCTCGGTTATCTGCTCCGACAAGACAGGCACGCTCACAACCAACCAGATGTGTGTCACCAAGGTCGGTTCGTGTCCACCAACATGGAGTTTTATTTTCGTAATTTTTAAATGTGCAGACCGTATTTTAAACCTTTCTTATTGCAGATGTTCATCATTGATAAAGTTGAAGGTGACAGCGTTATCCTTGGACAGTTTGACATTTCGGGCTCAAAGTACACCCCCGAAGGAGAAGTGTAAGTGAAAGACTAAATGAGAGATTCACAATCTTGAACCACGGTTGCGTTGGAAAATAATTTGTTCCACCTTTCCCTCTAGGACAAAGAACAATGCACTTGTGAAATGCGGACAGTATGACGGATTGGTCGAGCTGGCAACCATCTGTGCCCTGTGCAATGACTCATCTCTGGACTACAACGAGGTCAGCGGAGCATTCACAACTACGAATTCATTACATCGATGTTTACATGCTGCAAGACAAAGTGAAAATGCTTTGATTCTGGTTCCTTCCCTCGCTCCACGGTGCAGTCCAAAGGCATTTATGAGAAAGTAGGCGAGGCCACAGAGACCGCCCTGTGCTGTTTGGTGGAGAAGATGAACGTGTTCAACACCGAAGTGCGAGGTCTGTCAAAGGTCGAGAGGGCAAACGCTTGCTGTTCAGTAAGTCCATAACAGATCTCATTCAGCCTGCAGTAAGTTGTAACGTTATCAATATTTTCCATTAAGTAAAATTACATTTAGAGAATGCCTAACAAAGTGGTTCTTCATACTTGCATTTTATGCATATTAAAGCCCTGGATTTTTATTTTGTTTATTAATATTTTAAATAAAGTCCTGCCTTGTCTGCAGTGAAAACCTGCTTTGGTCATCAGTTTCAAACTCTCAATACAGCAGGACTTAGTCAGCAAAAATCCTGCTAAAAGTTAATTAATTTACAATGAAATCCTTCTCAGCACCGAGATGCAAACACACAAAAGCAGCTGCTGAGCTACAGCGGGATCTTTTTCATGGACAGATAGCAACTTAGCTAATTAAAACTGTCCTGATCTTTAATCTTTTAGAGGTAACCTTCATTTGTATTTCCATTTGTCTGTCCACTTCCAATCAGGTCAT
Source organism: Brachyrhaphis terrabensis (assembly GCA_903067065.1). NCBI lineage: Eukaryota > Metazoa > Chordata > Actinopteri > Cyprinodontiformes > Poeciliidae > Brachyrhaphis > Brachyrhaphis terrabensis. Next base: position 59,814 of record CAEGAG010082883.1, on the reverse strand, counting down.
CAAGCAGCTGATGAGGAAAGAATTCACCCTGGAGTTCTCCAGAGACAGAAAGTCCATGTCAGTGTACTGCTCGCCCGCAAAATCTGCCAAAGCTCCTGTGGGGAACAAGATGTTTGTCAAAGTGAGTGATAGCGCCTCTTTGAAACTGTGACACCTCAAACAAGAATTTGGATCTATCGAAATCAAAATATCTCAGTTTAAGTTTGGCGGGAGAAGATCTGTTTTATGCTACACCTGTACTGAAAGACACGTGGATTGAGAACCGTGCGTTTTAAAGACATGAAAATATATGGAGATTGCTTACACAAGAGTTTTAAGCTTATTGGCATAACTTACACCTAAAGACTGTCTCTATGTCATCATCAGGGTGCGCCAGAAGGTGTGATTGATCGTTGTGCTTATGTTCGCGTGGGCACCAACCGCATACCACTGACTGGTCCAGTCAAAGACCATATCATGTCAGTCATCAAGGAGTGGGGAACTGGACGCGATACGCTTCGCTGTTTGGCACTTGCTACCTGCGACACGCCTCTGAGAAAGGAAGAGATGAACCTGGAGGACTCCACGCAGTTTGCAGACTACGAGGTTGATCATCTTATCAAAAAGGAACTACAGAAATGCATCCGTCATGGCAGAATGTAGTGGATCATGTTTTTTCCCCCCCCTTCCTTTCTCTAGACTGACTTGACCTTTGTTGGCTGTGTCGGCATGCTTGACCCTCCTCGCAAAGAGGTCATGAGCTCCATTGAGCTGTGCAGGGCTGCTGGCATCCGTGTCATCATGATCACTGGTCAGTCTGAGCAACAGACTGATCTATTTGAGAAAAGACTTGAGCAAAGACTGATAAGAGATGATGAAACTCTCACTACTGCTCTTCTCTTTCAGGTGACAATAAGGGTACAGCCGTGGCAATCTGCAGACGCATTGGCATCTTCTCTGAGGAGGAGGATGTCACTGGTAAGGCCTTCACAGGCCGTGAGTTTGATGACCTCAGTCCGTACGATCAGAAGAAAGCAGTCCGAAAGGCTTGTTGCTTTGCCAGAGTGGAGCCATCCCACAAGTCCAAGATTGTTGAGTTCCTGCAGGGCTTTGATGAGATTACAGCCATGGTGAGGAGAAATATGCTTCCCTTCTGATGAAGCAGATGTAATTTCATCGGGTAAATCTAGCAAAACTAACTCTTCCCCATTCCTTCCATTCACCAAGACCGGTGACGGAGTGAACGATGCTCCCGCCTTGAAGAAGGCGGAGATTGGCATCGCCATGGGCTCTGGCACTGCCGTTGCCAAGTCTGCCTCTGAGATGGTCCTGGCTGACGACAACTTCTCTTCCATTGTGTCTGCTGTTGAGGAGGGCAGAGCCATTTACAACAACATGAAGCAGTTTATCCGCTACCTCATCTCCTCCAATGTTGGCGAGGTCGTCTGGTGAGCATGTAGTTGTTTTTTTTTATTATTTTGAATAACATTAACTGCATCAGAGATGAGGAATCGAATGTGACACTCTTACGAGACATAGTTTATTTGTAGAAATCCTCTCGTCTTAACTTTTAACTCACACTCTAAAGTGGACTAAATAAAAGTGTAAAGACTCTAAAGACTAAATGTGACAAAGTTAGTTTCACAACTCTAAATTTGTCTTAGAGTCACTTTAGAGACTTGTCTTTGACTAATCCTCTAGAACTGACCTAAACAAATTTTCTAAAAATTTGACTCTGATTCAAACTATCTCCAACATTTTTTTCTCTTTCTGATAAACTAAATACCATTACAAAGACACTGCTGGCTTAAAAAAAATAAAAGCACTTCCTTTTACATTATTTTAAAACTTAAACTTTTGGGGCCATGTGTAGAGTAGTGGTAGAGTGTCCAGTGGAGGCTAATAATCTTAGCCATTTGGAGCTCAATATTCAAAAATGCAACATTCTCAACTTAGACTTACATAAAACAAATGACTTGTGAAAGTCTCTGTTTTATAATATTGAGAAAATAACTAAGACAGCTGTTTAATTCTCCTTTTCTCCCTTTCTCAGTATTTTCCTGACCGCTGCCTTGGGTCTGCCAGAGGCGTTGATCCCTGTCCAGCTTCTTTGGGTCAACTTGGTGACTGATGGTCTACCAGCCACTGCTCTGGGCTTCAATCCCCCCGACTTGGACATCATGGGCAAAGCCCCCCGCTCTCCCAAAGAGCCTCTTATCTCAGGCTGGCTCTTCTTCAGATATCTAGCCATTGGAGGTAGATTGTTGAACAAAGATTGGCTTACAGCCACTAAAGTCAATTAATTTGCTCAGTTAAACTAGTAAATAGCCCCTCTCCAGACTCTCTTTCATTTAAAAATGGTTTATATTATAATAGCTTTATTTACTAATCTCAGTTTTGATGCCTGTTCTTCCAGGTTATGTTGGTGCAGCAACAGTGGCCGCAGCAGCTTGGTGGTTCCTGTACTGTGATGAAGGTCCAATGGTCACCTTCTACCAACTGGTAAGTAATAAAAAAAAATCATTATACTAAACGAGTTCTTAAAGTACATGCAGAGCACTTCATTGTGAGAGCATTCGAACTTTGAAAGACCAATACTTGTCTTAATCTTTCCTACAGTCGCACTTCATGCAGTGCAGTGAGGAAAACGAGGACTTCGAAGGCATCCACTGTGAAGTATTCGAGGCTGCGCCGCCAATGACGATGGCTCTGTCTGTGCTGGTCACCATCGAGATGTGCAACGCTCTGAACAGGTGGGTCCCTTTGGCGCACAATGACTTCTACAAGCTTAGCAAGAAAACACAAATCAGGTTGCACAAACTAGTACAGCTACATGTTCTTTAAATCAAACAGGAACATGTTCTTTAGAAATTAACACAAAATGTAGCTTTTAATGATTACTGCATCGTCTGATCAACTACAAATGTGATTTAAAGCCAGGCGCTATTTCTAATTAGTCTTAGCTCTTAATCTCTTCAGTATTTAGTCTAGTGCCGTACTGTGAACATTAAAATCTAACTTTCTGCTGCCATCAACTCTTGCTGCTGGTCTTCTGCAGTCAGTCAAGAGTTTTCACCGCCTACCAGACATAACTTCACGAGGCAATGGAAGATTTCCATCAGCAGTCTGTTTTATAAGTGTTTCATCTCAAGCATATCTGATGCAAATCAAGCACCTAAATAACAACAGCCGGGCTACTGTTGACTTGTAAATCTATACTCTCACAAAGAATTACAGATAGGGAGGTGAACTATTTTGAGTTTGCTGTTATCGGATTTTAGCTTTTTTTCCATTTCAGCTGTTTTTGTGTAAATGGTTAGTCATTCTTTTTCTTTTTGACAATAAACTCAATTTGCAGCAGTGGTTGCACAACTGAATTGCGACTTAATCAATAATTTTGAGTATTCAGATAAAGCTGCCGTTTTCTGTCTACTTCGAAACCTTTTTCGAAGTAGACAGAAAAAGGATTTTATCATTTGGGATTGAATGTCTAAGATGATTAAAGATTTAACCTTAAAGTTTTCTTGATTTCTCTCTGGAGTTTTAAAGGAAGAGCTCACAATTCAATTTTGATAGTAATTTTGGCATTTTTGAAGAATTTTAAAAATCATGTATATTTATTTTTTGTCAACATTGTTCATTTGTGTTGGTCTAATGCATTGGGGTTTGTTCATTTGCCTCCTCCTAAAACCATCCAGCTTGTCAGAGAACCAGTCTCTGGTGCGGATGCCTCCCTGGAGTAACCTCTGGCTGATGGGCGCCATGAGCCTCTCCATGTCCCTCCACTTCATGATCATCTACGTCGACCCCCTGCCCGTAAGTCGAGTTCTCAGCTCAGCCATAACACAAGGAAGGCTATTCTTTTTTTTGCTCTGCCACAGCAAACTGAGAAATAGAGAAACTTCACCATCCGTCGTCGTTTCGGTGTAGAATTTGTGGGTTGACCGCTGAAGTTTTCTTTCACTCTGCTGATCCACAGATGATCTTCAAGCTCACTCATCTGAATGTGGAGCAGTGGATGATGGTGCTGAAGCTTTCCTTCCCGGTCATCCTGCTTGACGAGCTCTTGAAGTTTGTGGCTCGAACGTATCTGGAAGGTGAGCTTGTTCAGCAACTGTTGTTATAGTTTTATTTTATTCACTCTCTTATCAGGGTGCAGCGTTACCTGTTAACATCTCCCCTTTATTTACTCCAGTTTTAATGTCCAGCCACCTTCTTTCCTCTAATCTGTTTTCTCTGATGAATCTAATTTTCCTCTTCCCTTCCTGGACGCTCCACTTCCTCATTCCTTTTTCTGACAATGCAGTCTAAACCCTGTCTCCCCTCCTCCATCCCCCTGTAACAAAACAAGGTATTCTCCTCCTGACTCAAAGCTGACCATTTTCTTTGCACCGTGCAACGATCTGTCTGTATCCTGAGTGTTGATTGGATCTCTTGTAAAGGTTTTAAAAGTCTACTAATCTTTCTAGATATCTGGTGTGTAGAGAACAACACTAGTAACAAACACTTTCTTAATAAAAATACCACTGACATGCACATGTAGCAGATCATGCATTTTTGACCTATTTTACAGTAACTAAAACTAATCCTGCTGGTTGTTGCTGCTTCAAGGTGAGTTTTGTCAGAACATTTCTGGAGTATGCTGGTTCATTTATTTCCCGAAGCTCTGTTTGCTGTGTTTTAATTTTTGCAAGCACTAACGCTGAATCTTGACTTTTGTATGGACTTTCCACTTTTGCAAATCAGAGTTTAGGTTCCTGTTAATAAAGCAAGAGGTTTCTTTTTCAAAAGGCAGACTCACTTGAAGAGTGTGATAATGTGCCAAAATCTGGCAACACAAACTTCTTTCTTTAAGAGGCATTTTGGTAACGTATAAAAGAGCTTCTTGAATAAGATGATTATCAAGATTTGATCAACAGTAAGAGATTTTCAGGGATCGTGCTTTAAATATGTGGAAAATCTCCAGGGAGGAAGGGATGGGTGAATGGATGGACAAACAAATGGATAGAGAAATGGACAGCTGGACAGAATAAACTCTTAGTTTATTATCATCTGTAGCCTCATATTTCAGGTTGACTTTGCAAATATGAACGTTTTGAGTGCTAATAAATTCTTTCACATTCATTGTTTTTATGAAAGGCCTTATAGTTGCCTAATTGTATGTATTTGTTCTGTTCGGAAAGCAGACATTTTTACTTTTTATGTAATGTTTTAACCAAACTTTACATTTTTATTTAACACAAAGACAAATGAAAAAAACGCTGCTATCAAATCTACCAAACAGAACCACAACAGAGACGGAAGCAAACTCGGTAACCAAATGAACGCAGGTTAAATTTTTGATAAGATTCTCTCGGAAGAAGATAGGCCGCCATGCTGAATATAAAGAGATGCATAGATTATGGACAAATGTTTATCTACCTTTTAGATAATGTAAATACAAATATATATCCATTCTTTATTTTCCTCTCCACATTTATCCAGACCTGGCAAATAAAATCGACTTCCAAACGTCCCCAAACTGAGTAGGAACCCCTGGGTGTTTGTTGGACTATTTAGCAACAAACTGTGTGTGTTCGTACAAAGACACACACCTTCTCACATCAGCAACACGTTGTCTATTTGGTGCAGTGTGTCTCGTTTATGGAGCAAAGCTAATTACTAGTCTCATATTGAGTCCCGTTTTTCTAAACTTAGGGCAGTATTCAGTCAAACCCCATAAGGAAAGCCTTTGTACTTTTAATGAATAGATTTTCTTTGCTTTCTTCGTTCAGGAAAAGTTTAAAAGAAAGGGTAGAAGAGTGAGCATCTGAAGCAGAGGGAGCGCGGCAACACAGAGGATGGAGAGATAAAAACAGCACAATGCTGCAAATGAATGAAAACTCGCCGAGTCACTTGATCTAAACATCAAGTGGTGTGAAATCAACAGGAGACACAAAAGGCATCTGACAATACACCAAAAAGCTGCAAAAGTATTGTGTTTTTTTTTTCTGTGTATGTTCCAAAAATAATATATAGTTACAGTATTTTAAAGCTATTCTGTTTATTTTATTCTTAAAGAATAAAGATGTGTACTGAGGATAACGGGATTTGTAACTCTTAATCTGTCTGCATGTACAGTCAAACTGCAAAGAGCTCTGAGTCGCAGAACTTTATTATACCTGTTTGATTGTGACCTTAATGCTTGAGAGACATAATGTGACAACTTGTTTTTCATCTTCAGTGTGTAATAAAACAAACAAACAAAACAACATGCTACACATTTATATTTCTCTACTAATACAACGCTTTCATTTTCTAACCTTAGTCGTACATTTAAATTTAAAAGGTTTGGGTTCTACGTCTGCTCGCCCAATAAATGACAACAAATAGATTATTAATTACATATAAAAACAAAATACATTAAAAATCCTCTATTTTGCATTGCTTTATCCATCCTTATTGCACTGAGCTGCATAGAGGTCCTTATTCACTGAAAAATATTGCTTAAATATGTAGAATCACTGCAGAGTCAAGCGTTGTGCAGATGAGTGTCAGTTTCATAAACAAATTATGTTCAGGTTAGCATTAGTGCTGTACAGGAAGGAATGTTACCAGAAGTAAATATAAAAATGGTTCTCGATCAACCGTTTCATTAAGCTAGTGGAAGCAGACGATACCGTCTGTGAGAGGTTCCAGTGTCTTAATGCGAAAAAGGAAATCAGTGTTGCATTATCTGGCCTGTCAGTTCGGCGCGTGGACTGTCTCAGAGCGGGTGATATGTTTGATGTTTTACTTTGGTTTCCTGATCTTTTTCTCCGCTAACGCTCACGAGGCGTCAGCCGGATGAGACTCCGCTTCACCGACGCTCTCCCCCAGAATCTCCTTGACCTGTTCCAGACTCTCCGCCTGCCGGATCAACTCCAGCTTCACCTGGAGAGCGGAGAGAGACGGAAATGGGGGATGAGATATCAGCCGGGGACGTGCGAGGGCGGTTCCGATAGCTTACGCCTCATCGCTGGGCGTCGTTTCGTACCGCACCTGAAGCGACTGGGAGAGCTCGACGAAGTCCCTCTGCACCGTCTGACTGGTGTCCACCTGAGAGCGGAGACTGATCACTTGGCTTCGGAGCTCCAGACACTGTTGGTGAAGAACGGCCTGAGAGCCAAAAAAAATAGAGAAACAGAACTTTACAAAAAAACACCTCACTTTCCAGGTGGACAACAACCCTAAACGTACAGCCTGAGCTGTATGAATGGAAGATTTTAGATCAGGTGTCTCAAACTCCAGAGCTGGGATCCCGATTTCAATAACTAGGTCATTAGCTGGACTCTCTAGAGCTTGATTTCCTGCTGAGGAGGTAATTCAGACACTTCAGGAGAATTTAGATTAAGTGTGTTATCTAAAAGTTGCAGGACCTCTGCCCTCAGGGACAAAGTTTGAGATCCCACATTTAAATCAAAGCACAATCATCCATCAGAATGGCCTATTTAAAAAAGTCCGTCCCTATAGCCTAACATCGTCAGCTCCTCCACAGACAGCCTTGCAATTGCAGATAAATACATTGAAAAAATTACAAATGTAGTACACGGTACTATCTCAAATAGCCAAAAGGCATCAAAATAAGAGTTTGTGATCAAGTTTTATTTACTTTATCATGAGTGAGGGCTTTGTTCGAGCTCTGCAAATGAGTGAGCGCCACCCGCAGGGCGTCCAGTTCACTGTGGCAGGAAAGCAGCTCAGCCTGCTGCTGGTCCTTCTGAGCCTGGATCTTCTCCGTCTCCGTCCTCAGAGTGGACAGCTGCACTGCGGAGGCAATCACAAGCGCAGCTCCGTAACTTTACAGCAATGAGACTTATTAGTGCATGGATAGTTCACCAAAGGCGTTTAAAATTAAACATTATCCTACAAGGGAGATTAATTTGTGACCGGGGTGATAATAAAGCATAATGTTCACTCACCCTCTAAAACATCTGATGACGGTCGTTGTAATCAGCAGCGGCCACGAGGCACGAGGGGAGTGGAAGAAATTATTTCAGCATTGTGAAAGTTAGCAGGATAATCACAGATTAAGAAAAAAAATAAAAAGTCCACAAACCGTACTCCTCCGTCCGACTGTCCAGCTGCTCCCTCAGATTAACAATCTCAATGCGAAGCCGCTCCTCACAGTGCGCCCCCTACACGGTATACGGTGAACAGTGAATTCACGCAAGGTGCTGCATAGAAATACAAATAAAATTCTAGCCTTAACGGCGCTGTCTCTCTAATCTTCCAGTTCCTTTGTCTTCATAATCTTCCCTAATGCTGTGAATGCATTTTGTTGCACTGCATTTTACCTAAAAGTTTCAAAGGAGGGTGAATAAAAACGGAAAATCCATTTTACAGATTTTTGAAAGCCACGTATTGTTTCCCTTCTACTTTCCACTGATACTCCACTTGTTAACCAATTACTGCATTTTTCAGACTATCAGGTTTTTTCCCCACGCTTTGAACCATGCGGCTTATATATCTACGTTTCCAGTTTAAAAAAAAAAAATTGTAGGTACGGCTTCTAGTTTGGTGTCCTCTATAGTCCGGAAAATACGGTAAGTAAGAACACCAATTTAATACAGCGTTTTAATTTGTAGAAATAATGTAACAAAATATGAAATAGTTCAAAGGGTATTAACAGTTTCACAGTACAGCAGTCAGGTGCTATAAAGCTGCTGAAGCTCTTCTTGGAAAACAAAGCTTAAATAATGTCACCCAAACTGTAAAATGAAAAATGTCATCAAAATGTAATCTAAATGTAGAAATCTGATTTATAGATTCAATGTGACAAAAACAAATCTTTGGACGTGTGACATTACTATGTCAGGCTTTTAATTAACTGCAATCTTTTTTAAAGCAGAAAAAACATTTTTCTGTTCCTAAGATTCTCTAAGATAAAGCTTTATAGTTTCACAAGTTTAATATTGTATACCGAAACATCCACAAGTGTTGCTGTAAAATATGTTTGAATTGATTTCTTAAATAAAACCAATTGGACAGCTCTTCTGAGTGAGGTGTTCTGTAAGAAAGTGCTTAAAAATGGTGGATTTACATGCTGTGTGCTTGAGAGGGACGACATGGAATCTAGTAGGCTCTCGTCAACCTCTTCTCCCTTCAGCCTGGACAATTCACAACACATTTTCCGCTGAGACAGAGACAGCTCTGCCTGCATGGGAGAAAAAAAACGAGGTTGGTTTCAGACATTTAGAAGCGCATTTTATTTTAATTCTGCATTCCCTAAAAAACAAAAAGGAAAGAAAAGATGCCTTTATGTCCAAGGAGAAAATAATGCTCATGATTGAGGCTTCCAATTCTAACTAAAAGGCTATTTCACAGTTTTTAATAGACCTAATTGCATTTGATCACCTCTATGACAATTTAAATTGCTTAAAACCCAAAATGTCAAGACCCAAGTTAAAAAAAAAAACAATTTGAGGTTTATAAAACCCTTATTTTATTTGCAAAGAATGCTTTTTTTAGTAGTTTATTTTAAAATATATATCATGCTAAATATATTATTTATAAAGTTCCTGATGCATGCTTCCGATATGTCACATAATGTAAAAGTTACACACATGCAGAATCTGATTTGTAAGGTGAACAGGTGTGTTTAGGTTCTGTCTGGTCCAATAAGTGGAGGAGAATGCAGACAGATACAATTATATGATGATAAATAATCAATAGTAATTTTGCAACACTTTCATTAGACACATTTTTCAGATCAGAGTTGTTATACTCACCAGCCGGCTCTGCACAGCATTCTGTGATTGGCTGAAAGATTTCTGTAAATCTTGTAGAAGCGTCTCTGACGCCTGGACCTGAGACTGGAGCAGTGAGACCTGAACACCAACAAACAACTTTTATTCAAATCTGCACATTTCTGGTAGACGAAGCTGATTAACTCTGGAGACGCACGAATCAGGAAACATCCAATGTTCACTGTTTTCTTTGCTAAATTCAGCAACAACAACATGTGCTGTGCTGTTCTTAATTGAAGCCACACTTTAGAATCACACAAAAATTAAGCAATTTTTACTTTATTACATATCTCTTGTTTACACATAAATCAGAATCCAAAAAAGTACCCTTTAAACAAACAGGAGTACAAAAAATATGATCACGCATCATATTGACTCATATATCAACCAGTCAGAGCAGTGTGTCCCACCTGTTTGTGGGTTTGGTGGTTGTGTGTATCCAGTTCTCTCTCCAGCTCCTCCTTCTCCGCCTGCAGCCGGCTCACTTCCCCTCGCAGCTCTGACAGCTGCCAAACACAGCACAGGTTTACTAAACCCTCTGACCTGCCACCGCCTGAAAGCCGAATGCTGCCGCCTCCGGACCTGCGCGTTCATGGCGTCCCAGTCGCTGTGCGTTACGAGGCGGTGTCCGGCTGGCGGCAGGTAGATGGCTTCGGGAACAAGCGTCCCTGTGGAAACCAGCGAATCTGTGTCGTCCTGAGCTAGGAGCTTTCTGGGCAGAGACGGCGTGTCCAAGGAGAACGAGGACAGCGACGCCGAGTCGCAGTTCTGTAGTGAGAAATAACCCTCGGCCGAGAGTGGCGAGCCTTCTCCTTCCGCTGCTGCCTCCGACTCTGCTGGTCGACTTCGCGTTTGGTTCGCAGCCGAAGCTGCTTCATCCTCTTTCGCGCTGTTGACAGCCGATGTTGGAGAGTCATTAGTGGAGACGTCAGCGTCGCCCCGGCCCTTCCTGCTGCTGGTCTAATAGACAGAAAACAATCGATGAGATGCGGACTAAAATACTGAAAATATTAAAAGAGAAGCAAGCTGACCGCGTTGTGTCCACTGGTTCTCCTCCAGTCCACAGGCTGGGACTGCAGCACTGCTATCCTGGCTTCATACTGAGCTGCAGTCTCTGCAAACAAGGTGTTCAGGATTAATTAGGATTATTATTTTTACTTAATCACTGCCCTAATGAACATTTAGTTTCTGCTACTGAATGCAGTAAAAGTTAAAATAATGACTAACTTGATGTGAATTAAAATGGAAAAACAATCACCATTTGGACATAGTTGAGGCCAAATCAAGTACAGCTTGGTCACCTGTCACTGCATGAAGCTGTTACTTTATATTAGTGTTTCAAAACCAATCAAGTTCATAATTTGTTAAGAATCAATCAGAAGGATGAAATCCTGAACAAGAAAAGCTCAGAAGTTCTCCAGATTGGGAATAATGTAGAGTAAACCAAAGATATTTTCACTTAAATTAAAGAGCCTCATTTTGAGTTTTAATGTCTAACTTTAATTTAAGATGGGAAAAACTAAACTAAATCTTGGAAATAACGTGTGAACAATGCAAACTAAAACATTTATCAAATCTAATTTCTACTGAAAGGTGATAGTTGGACTGATCATCCAATCAGAAACAGGTTTGGGGTAATAAAAAAAAATCTAATACCCTACTAGGCAACTAATGAAAATAAAAGGAAAAAAAAAAACTTGTTTAGACTAACAGGGTCCAAAAATGTCAACAAGATATCATTTTAGTTGCAGCTCATAACTTTAGCTGTATAAACTTTTAGAGCAATATAATAACATAGAGCTACCACACACAGTTCCTGACCTCTGAGCGCCTCCTGCAGAGACTGTATCTCTTCATCACATTGTTTCTGCAGCTCGGCCAGTTCCTCCTGTTTGCTCAGCTCACAGATGGTCGCCACGCCCTGCCAGTGCTCGGCCTGGGCCCGGTACTCGGCTAGCTGGGCCTGCAGGCTCCCCACTGAAAACCACACGCAGCGTTATCATTTATTACACTTCCCACAGGAAATCTGATACGCAGTAATGTCCATATGGGAGAAATCGGGAAATGTATGAATCTGTTACTTTGGTTGCATAATTTCACACAGAAAATGTACCTCTATTATTTAAATGTGTTTGTTCTCTGTCATTTCGACATCTTATAGTTAGGACTCCTGATCACTTGGAGGAGATGCGCAGACATTTTCAACTTTACACACAGAGTAAATGCCGAAGGTAACTAAATCTGTTTAAAAAAAAACAGCTTTTCAGCTGACAGTGTGCAGATGAACCACTGGTGCGTGATGCGGGATTGTTTGTGGGATCAGGAAACCCCCGTTCAGAGAGATGACTTCTGATCACTTCGATAGGACAGATGTTCCCCGATTTCAAAACTTTGAAGTGACGATTGTTATTCCAGTCTGACAGCAGAGTGCAGATTTATCTGCTTGACGATCCTAATAATAATGTTTGGTTTATTTTTGAGCAAATAAAAACGTTTCACAGTAAAATATTTCTTGTGTTTTTATTTTTATTTATTTTTTTATTATTATTTATACTTGGATCCAATTTGACAAATTTGGCCACAGGGCAAAGACCCCAGTACTTTAGACCAAAAATGAAAACATTAAAAAAAGAAATGAATGAAAGAAAAACTCCTATTAGCCTGAAAGCAGAGAGAAAAAGAACACATTTCAAATGCTAACATTTTGTTTTAAATGCTGAATAGTTTAATTTATACTAAGATCTAAATATAAAGTTAATACAAACCAGGATGCTATTAAATGATAATGTGCTACAAACCCCAAATTTCAGCTATCACACATGATTAAAGAGAAAACTTTACACCTAGCTCATTAAAACCAATATTTTATTTAGTGGAAATAAAGTCTCAGCAGAACTGAGACAAATCTGCTCATGCTGGCAAACTATTTCAATGTGTTCTGATTTTCTCTTTAATTTACATCTACTTAATAAATTCAAAATCTTTTGATTCAATTGTATTTCAATAAGAAATTAAGAAATCAAACTCTTATTTTGAGCTCTTACAAATCTATATATTGAAGCTAATTTGATGACAAGTGCACCACTATCATTGCAGAATTCAGAATTCTTTCTAAATTAAGGTATGTCAAAGCTCGATTGTGTAAGATTTCTTAAAAAAAAACATCACAAATAAAATTACTTTTAGAGTAAAATTTTGCACTGTCTAAGAGAAACTGCACTTAGTGAAATGTCTCCATAATTTGACATGCAGATGAAGCTTTGTGACTTTTGGAAAGCCCAATACAGGATTAGAAATCTAAACAATAGAAGACAAAAAGTGCAAGCAGGTTTAACTTCAATATTTACCCAGCTATTTTCTATAAACATTACAACTCACTCAGGACATTAAAACAGTAGACCAAACACTGACTGCAGCCACAGTTCACTCCTTGTTGTACTGTTCAATGGGCCTCAAATTCTCTCAAAGCTGCGCTTATCCCTGTTGCTTGTGTTGCTTTTATCACACTTTTTCCTTCCACAAAATTTTCATTCACAATGCTTGATTACAGTATTCTGCCAACAACCAGTTTCTTTAGCAATGCCCTTTTGTGACCTCCACTCCATGTGAAAGACTGCTTGGCGGACAGCTGTCAAGTAAACTCTCTCTATGAGTATAGGCCATACCATAACTATTTTCTAAAAAAACAAATGTAAACTTTTAATTAGTTATAACCCAAAATGTAAAAAAAAACCCCCATAAAATTATAATAACACTTGAAATACTTGAGATGTTCTTGTATATGTAATATCTTTCTGAACTGAACAGAAATTATATTGGATAATATTCTCATTTCCTGAGATGCACCTGTACATGTCACATCAAACATGACAACACATTTTAATTCTATTTTTCATTTACGCTTAGAAACAAGTACTTTATCTATTTGTGACAACAGATTTCAGGTGGACAGCTTTGTAAAAAGGAAAAAATATAATCACTGTTTATCTTTTAACAAAACTACTAAAATACAAAGTGCAAATGACTTTAATAATACTTAAAGGTATATTAAGACACCTAAACAGTATTTGAGGAATTTTTACTTTACTTCATGATATGCAACAGGTAATCTTGACTTTCAAAATAACACAGCTTGTAAAAGAAGATGTAAAAATAACCAAACTTTACACAGAAAGGTTTTACATTTCTAAAACTTCATTTAATGCATTAGTGACCATTCAAAAACATGCAATTATAGGCAGTTTCGCTTCCACTTCTCATTATTTACTTTCGGAATCGCTTCTCTTTTTTTGTCAAGTGTGGGTAACTGGTTTAAAAACTAATATTTAATGTTACTTTGCATCATTACTAACTCTTACAGTTACTAACAAAGCAAGTATTTTATAAAATTGTCTTCCAAAGTATCAATTTTGTTAGCTGGGTGTGTTAGCTGCTGCCTAGCCGCTGCGGTTCATTTCAATGGTAAATCATGCTAACAGGCCGTTTATCTGTTAACGTAAGCAAGCTAAAGCTTTAACCCGACATTAGAAACAAGCCAACATAAAAAAAATAAAACTCAAGCTTTAAATCTAATTGCACTGTCTCGCAGCTGTTTATAGAGCAGATTAGAGTTAAACCTGTTGCTTTTAGTACCTGTGTCTTCTTTCTCCGAGCTCATCTTCCCATCAGACAGCTCAGTAACAGGCAGGAGATGGGCGAGAAGAGCAAAAAACAAAGAAAAACACGAGTATTAACAGTTCCTAAAGTCTGCTTCAGTCATTCTGTAGGAGGGTGAGGGTTTGGTGTTGAAAGCATTAGTTCAGGAAACAACTTTCCCCGGTCTGAGCCTGCGGAAAACACGTCAACCTCCTTCCTGTTCACAAAGTCCTGACCCTGGATGCCATTACAGCAAACACCCAGAAACAAGCCAGGAAAAGTGTTTGTTTCACTCTATGAGATATTCCATATGTAAGAGTTTTATTGCGGGAGTTAATTTTAAATACTATGAATTTTACTTTGAGAAAATTTTGTAAATGTGTATTTTTTGTAGTTTCTTTAGAGTAAGTAGACAAAATATACAGTACAGAGTTGCTTAACATTTTCAAATTAAAAGCATACATTTTAAGACACACCCAATCCCCCTGTTAAAATTATGAATTAACTGATTAACCACTTTTCCTTGATTTATTTTTTGCCAGCCACACCCAGGGCCTGATTAGAGCCAGACTTAAGATTCAAGAAGTCATAAATAGAATCTGCCTGACAACACGATCATGCTTTTGCTAAATTTTTCATATTTCCACACAGTACGAGTAGTTTTTTTATGACGCAATTCATTTTGTGAAGCGCACCAGTCCCTCTTGCAGCAAAACACTCACACCCCATGCCAACAGAAAGTTGCAAAGCAAAGCTATATGCTGGATTTGTAGAAATTGAGACAAATTTCAAAGGAAATTTATGACTGATTTAAGTTAGGTAAATTACCCCCTAAAATGTCTAATTTAATCTAGTTCCAACTATACTTTTATAAACTAGTTTTATCTCCAGAAACTTTCATTACATTTGAGTCATTTTTTTTAGTTTATATTTTACAGCTCTAAAAACAGTCACACCGTCAGGTTTTTGCAGGTGCTGGAAACCCTTCTTAAAAGAATGAAGGGAACAAGATTGTCTGCTTGTTTCACACCTGAATTAGTCAATTCCAGACTTTCCAGTCCTCATTTATCTTGAATGTCTTACATTTTTTTTATCTCATGATCTTAGGAATTAGCTCCAGATGTACAAGCTTTTTCACCACCTTATTACAGAACTGCATGAATCAAGAACAAAAATGGAGGATGACACACTGGGATCTCAGGTGGGTGTAGGAAAACCGCAAAAATACCTCAAGGATGTTTCACTCCAAAAATGACTTGAGCCCGTTTGTGTGATTTTTCAAATAAAATTCTCTGAAGGTTTTTATAGCCCTTTTCTTTACAGTATGTGGTATTTAATCTTTCTGGTCTCCTTTACTAAATCTTTAAACATTGTAACCCGACTTAAGTAAAGAAAAATGATAAAAGCTCTTAAGGTGGTGTGTGTGAATACACATTTTCTCCCAGAACCTTCTTGATTGAACCCTTTATTTAAATCACAACAAGGTGGAGAGAAAATTTAAAAAATGAAATGCAATCCTATGCAATTTCATGACTGCTGGCAAACAATCAGAACTACAGAATTTTTAATTGATTATTCTACTTACTAAACCACAGATATCTTTAGGGATAATACAAATATGCGACATCTTGATAAAAAAATATTGTATAAAATTCTGGGTAACACCCTCAAAGTTGAAAATGTTTACAAAGACACTCTATTCAGTGCTATATGTTGCTATAAATATCTTCAACGTCTTTGTGTTATAGAGAGGTTCACACCTGAATTACTTGGAAAGAGACAGAGGCACAGGACTAAGAAAGGAAGTGCTCAGAAGAAATAAGATCAGTAACAAGCTCTTGTCATGTGCAGGTAGAGTAATGTAAAAGTTTATGTAACAGGCTGTACCCAAGTCAAAGCACCAGATCATGGAGGGGTTTTCTGTTGAATGCCACATATATTTGGAATAAAAAGAAAGACACGTATTTGAGCTGGTGTGGAATCTTGGCAAGTTGGTCCCAAGTCATTGTGAGGAACTTTTTGTTTTCCCTTTACACGTCCATGTCATGATCACTAACACTCTGGCGCAGATATTCCTCGTAGAGATTTTTCTAGAGGGAGAAAACAAAACGTTAAAACCCAAACCCATCATTCCCCGCCATGACCAGGTCAGAGTGGATCAAGATACCTTTTTGGTCTTAACCACTTCCTGAATGTATTCGAGCTTCTCCTGAAGCTGCCGTTTCTGTTTGCCTGACAGAGTCAGCCGAGTTCTGCAGACAGTCAAAAAAAAAAAGTTCCCAATAGTTCAGTTCCTTCCACTTTAAAATTAAATACGTCTTTGTATTGGTTTATCACATAAAATTAAAAAAAGTCAGTTGTTTGACTTTCCAATTTGGCTCCTATTTGAATTATTGTTTTACAATAACCAAACTTAGCACAAAAGGTTATATAAGCAAGGAAAAAAAAAAAAAAGCATACTTGCATATTTTTTGGGAAAAAAAATATGCAAGCATACCGTTATACTCGGTCATATAACAGTGACCGAGTCACTGTTATATGACTTGGTCATATAACAGTGACCGAGTTATATTTGATCAAACTGAAGGCACAGATGGTTCTGATGCCTCCTACCTGAAGGCAAAGCGAGCAACGATGAGCAGGAGGAAGGAGAGAAGGACCAGTCCACCACACCAATAAAGCCGCTGTTCCCCAGACAGGGAGTCAAATATTTTCACTACTGGAGTCTGTGCAACACAAAGAAGCCACAAATTTTAGCAACACTTTAAAAACAGCAACAAAGTGGTTGATTTTGCACCTGATGGATGCTCACCAGATACAGTGAGAGAGACTCTCTGCCCTGTTGGCCCAGAGCCATGTCCAGTAGCTCTTCGGACAACGTCCCCAGCACCAGTAAGGCCAGCAGAACCAGTGGGATGCAGAAACCCAGCAGGGACAGGAAGCAGCTCTGGCAGCGGGCGCGTCTGTTCTGCAAACTGTTCTGCCTGTGGATCAAATGATCAGAGTTGCTCTCTGAAAGCATCACTGATCCAGGGAGCACTTCAAACATTTCCACAAATGCTTACCGTTTTCCAAACTCAAATTTCCAAGATTTTTCCAGACATCTGACTTAAAAAAATCTTTAGTACACACATTTGTTGCATGACTATTAAGTTTATTAATGATTTCAAAAAGACAAATTCAATGCTTTTGTTTAACTCTCAAAAATATGTTAGAAACCTGCTAAAAATCTGTATGTTATTAGACTCAAAAATAAATAAAATGTAATGAGATAAGTGGACCATCAAGCTGTTGTCAGAAAACAAATAGGATTATAGAAATAAGTTGTGAAGTGTGTTTTTCACCTGTCATTGATGAGTTTATTCGTGATGGCCTCGCTGATGACCTCACAGTCCTTCTCCAGGGAGTTGAGGGTGTTCTGGACCGTCTGGTTGATGGTTTTCTCGATGGCACGACAGACCTCCTCAATCTGGTTCACACAGCGACTGGGCTGAAAACAGAGGCACAAAAATTATGAATAAAACAAGTAATCATTTTATATGCACACGTTTAATGTCAGAAATCTGACCTACCTTGTTGGGATTGGGAATGTAAATGGTGGGCATGTCGAAACCACATTTGTTGAGTCCTGGTCTTTTGCAGAGCTCCTGAACAATCTGCATCATTACTCTCTAACATAATTACAAAACAAGTATTAGTGGAAGTGGTTTCCATCAAATATTGTCAACACAGTCATCTACGTTTTCAACCGATCAACGATTACCAGGGTTAAACACGAATATTTTCTCCAAAAAATTACTGTTAGAGTCTGAAAGGCGAGCTCAGAAACCCAATCCAAAAACTTTTCATATACTGTTTTTTCTTTTTAATTTCCTTAATATCTTTAGCTTTTGAATTCGTCAAGCAGAAAAACTTGACAAGTGATATTCACAAGCACTCCATGCAATCTGAGTAAGCCTGAACTGTTTGTTAAAAAATGGTGGACTACACATTTGTTTCTACATGTTCAAAGCGGAAAGAGAAACGATGTGAAAAAGTGTAGCACATATGAATATTTTTTTTGCAAAAACACACCAATGCAGAAGAGCACCTGGACAGATCTGTAGCGGAGTTTACCTGTCTGTCTGACTCTCCACCAGCTTCATCCGCCTTGCTCAGATAAAAGTGTAGCCGGTCGCCATGTTTTTCATTCAGGGACTCCACAATGTTGAGGGTCCGCTTGCACAGAGCCTGACCCATGGGGTCAAAGAAAACCAGGATAAGGTCACAAAGTTCCCCTGAAAGTAACAATAATAAAAGACATCATTTTCCATAGAAGACAGAATCATCTAGCAAATAAAAAAAGTCACATGAATACATGATCAAGAGTAAATAAAGTAAATGAAACCATTACATATTGGAGTACATCATTATATTGCTTAGTCACTCAGAAACAGAAGTCGGTATTTTGTAAGAGCTGGAGTAGAAAACTGGAGGTGTTCATCTTTTTCTTTGAGGCAATAAATGGTTTTGTTTACAAAAAGAAGCAGAGAGAACAAAGCTTCAGAAGAAGCTCATACTGAGCTGAACATGTGAAGTAAAAATGGTGATAATTCAGTATTTCATAGTAAATAAAATGCAGGCATATCTGAAAAAGAAACGTAAGTAAAATATTTTTACCATTTATTTCTAAAGCATTAGCTCAAATGTTTGAAAAATCTTCTTTTTAATATACAAATAATTAATGCTATCCATAACAATTCCTATAAAAATACCATAAATACTGTAAGTAAGTTCGACTTATTAAAATTTAACACCATGAAGGAAGCTTACATTTGTAATACACAACTTTCTGCTTCCCAAAAATATAAATGTATCTCACAAACACAACTGACTCTTAAGGCTATTACTAAAAATGGAAAAGACAAGAAAACATGAGGTTCTAGTAGGCTAAACTTGTTTAAAATCCTCATAAGTCAGGAGTAGACTATAAGAAAAACTGATGGTACACAAAACAAATGAAAAATAGAAGGAATAAAAATAAGGATAATAGGAATGTATGAAAGCCTTTAAAAATGGAAAAGTGGAGGTTCCTCCAGCCATTTCTGATTGCTACTATTAATTAAAATGTTTTCTTTCACACATTTATTTTTAATTTATGTAATATTGCTTGAAGGCGTTTGCTACGAAGGATGTGCACATTTGGGAAACAGTTCTTACATATGTTTAGAGAATAAATTGTCAATTTTTGCTGACATTTAAGCAGCTGGTTAGGGGAGAGAGCTGCTTATGATGTGGAACAATTAAGAAGTGGAACAATCCATCAGGCTGAAAGAAGAGCACTTGACCATGGAGATCTAAGTCCAAATGATTGGAAGCATTTCTGTGTGAACCTACCCAGCCAGAGGATCACGTCGTCCACATCAAAGGGATATTTCATATCTCCATCCACCAAGCCTGGAGAATCCACAAACGTCACCAGGCTGAACCGCTTTTGTCGCGACGTGCAGATCTCCGTGCTCAGGTACTCTGAAACACCTTGAGGAGAATTTAAAAGGTTGGATAACCATTTGAAAAATAGCATAGTAATGAAAAAAAGAGGTAAAAAAATTTAAGCAATTTCGCTTGAGACAAGCAGCCAGCACAATTTTTGGTGACGATGAATCAAAATGCTCACCTTTAAACTCTTGGAGAGGCTTGAAATGTGGATATAGATGAAGGGTTGCGTTTCCCTAAAGATGGAAACAAAACCACATTTTTGTCACTGTTCCTGCATTAATATAACAACGACAGGAGGGTAGAAAAAATGAATGTGCACGTTAATGCCTTGACCAACAATATTCCTGTTCCACAAAGATAATCTGCTGCTGTTGCGCTCACCGTGAGGGACTCTCTTTTGCGACCGCTTGTAACAAAGCTGAAGCCCTGCGTCTCAATAGCCACCCCAGTGCGCTGGATGTGCTCCTCTACATACCTGGGAACAGCAAATACATGCGAGTGAAAATATGAGGCAATTTAAAATGGATCACAGGAGACGAGGCCTGTTGATTTATTCCACACTTTGTCACATTACAACAACAAACTTCAGGGTATTTAATTAAGATCTAACATGAAAACCCTAATCCAATTTCCACTCTTCACACAGATTCCTAATTGACTTTGATTGGGCCATCCGAATGCATGAAAAAGCTTTGATTTTGTATGTTGTTTCTTCTTGTACACATTGCATGACTACACATCTCTATAACGCCTAGGGTTTTTCTTTTAAAATGTAGCACACATGGTGTATGAGCCATAAAAAAAGCTTGTTTTACAAAGTAATCCTTGACTTGTCTACTTTGTTCTTTTGATTTAACAATGCTGTTTGTTCACCAGTTTTATCCGGCAAACCTTTTCAATTACACACAGGTGGTGTCTATTCACTTCACTAAGGTGATTTCAGGAGGCCTTTGATTGAGCTGGATTTCATTTAGTGGCATCACAGTAAAAGCAGGCGAAATACAAACCTTCAAAATTATGTTATACTTTGTGTTAAACATACACAATTCCAGTAAAATACACTGAAGTTTGTAGAGGTCAAAGTGGACACATATTTACCAGTTGATGAAAGAGCTTTTCCCGGCTGAATGGTTGCCCATCAGCATCACCGTGATTTTTTTCCTGGGTGGAAGGAGCTTCACATCAACAGATTCAGCCACTGGAATTAACCCTGTAGAAAATACAAACAAACAGGCAAAAGTACTATTAGGGTTTGTTTTATATCCGTTTATAGCATAAAAAAATAAAATAAAAGAAGTGTGAATGTCTTCTCGTCCACTTGAACCCTAAGGGATAAAACAAATGCTGTGATACACTTGCATTAAACAACGCAGTTGTCCCAACAATTTATTTTATGAAGGCTAAAAACAGAGGTGGCTAACTTGACTAGCATCAACCTTTCCAAGTGCAACGTCAGCCAAAATCACAAAATCCTTATTAGCAAGTAGCTAACACCTAGCTCCAACCGAAATACCCCATCCCGTTACCGGGGTAACAACAAACTTTATCTCAAACACTGCATTTGAAAAAGGGGCAGCTGCATTACGACCAGGTATTGATTAAGTGATGTAACCCACCGCTGTCCGCCTCCGTGTACAGCTGATGAATATCCCGCAAGATGCGCTCATCACAGGACACTCCGCCAGCCATGGAGTCCGCGTTAGCCGCACTTCGGCCTTTGACTTTTCCCGACATAACTGCACAGTGATTGGGGTCAAAGAGTTGCAAAGGACCGCTAGAGCTTTTACAAGTCCAGAACTAGCAACGAGAGAACAGCCTGCTCTCTGATTTGAATCACCCCGGTCCGCTGAAAACCGGTGATGAAACGTTTCTCAGCCACGTCGTCAACTTTGGGCGTCGTTTGTCTCAAAGACCTATGGGAAATGTAGTTTTCCTATTAGCTGACTCGCAACGCCTAATCAAACTGATGACTTCAGTCTCTAGTACAGTATCTTAAATGTGAATTTAAAAAAATTAAAAATAAATAATAATAGTCAAATTATGATTTAAATAAATGTTCGAATCAAAGATGACAGACGTCGTTTTGTTGATTCTGTCTTTAATTCTGTCTAAATATTTTATAAAATGACACCTGGAAGATGGCAAGAGTTGCAAAAATGCTGAGTAAAACATTAAAATATTTTAGAGTCTGACTACAACCATCACATTTAACATATTAACATCAAGGATCAGAGGTTTTATTTTGCACAATTGCTACTCATGTATCACCCATACAAACAAAGTATTAGAAGCACAACTTGTGACTGTCCTACTGTTCTTGGGTGCCCTATTGGTTCTGAGCTTTAAGCAGCTGCTCAGTTTGTTTATTCTTGGGGCCAGCACTGCCAATAGAGTAAACCTCCAATTACAATTGGACATTAAACATTAAAGTGTTTAATGCAGCCCTGACCAGAATCAGATGAAAGATTGGTCATAGTCAACAAATGCTATTAGTGCTTGAGTGGTTTATAGATAAAAATCTTCTGTCTCTCTCTCTCTCTGTCTGCAAGTAGTGAAAAAGCACCTAAACAAATGTGGAAAAAAAGCTTCCATCTCTGGTCAAACAGCAGACTTTATTCACTTATTTCAGCAGATCTCTGACCTGAACATCACTTGAATATTGAACAACAGGCAAATGTTTGGGGTGTGGGAAGCAATAAGGGTTAAAAAAAACGGCGTATTGGATTTGTGGCGCCGACTAGGACTGGCTCTTATTTAATTAGTGATTTCTTGTAAGAGGTTCCAGCTTAAGCCCCATGGCAGCTGGATTCTTCGGCTCTTCCTGTAACGCCTACCGATCAGCTATATTCACCACAGTCCACACACTAAATTTCTTTTAAACAACAGAGTTTGGAAACGCAGGCTGTCAACTGAGACACGGTCTTGGAAGTACATGGACAATCTTCAGTCCTCTAGCTTCAGTCAGGAAGTAGTCCAATCAAAGCCCAGCCCTAAATTCAATTGAGAATCTGCTGTGTATAGATGCTCTCTCCAATTTTTAAGATGAGTATTATTTAAGTGAATCTGAGCTCATTAAATTAATTATATTTACGTAATAACCTGAGCAAGGTAAATATAGCCTAGTGAACTTAATTTGATGAAAATAATGTGTAAATCCGGTGCTGCTGGAGATTGGTTGCTTTACTTCAATTTGTTCTTATAACAAATAATAAACCTTCAATACTGACAGCAGATATTAACCAACTGATAAAACCCCTGCATTTAAGCCAAACCTCATAATACCTTCATAGCTCAGGGCTATAATACCAAGTACCTTTTCCTAAGCTTTCTCAGTTTTCTCAGTATATCATATCAAGACTATTTTAATTGTCTAAAGATTAAATAAGCCAGTTTCAGTAGCAGGAATGCGTTCTTTGTACAAAAAATAATAATTTTGAGATGTAATTATAGGTCATTTTAGAGGTAGTATTGAAGATCTTAGTATATTGAAGAGACACATTAGTCAGATTTTTATTTAAATATTAAACCATGTTTCTTTTCCCTTGCCCTACAGTGATATGGAAGAGCTCAAATGGCGAATATACCTACATAAGGCACAATGCAGAATTTTTGGGGGCATTCAATAAATATGGCAATATACAAGGTCACACTTTAAATCCTTCATGGAGCCGTTTGATCAAATGAATCGAAAAAGCATTAAAATCATAGCTTTATCATAGGTGTATATAATCTTTATAGATTTTACTTATGCTAAAGTTACATTACTTATTTTTTCTTTTATTTGTTGTTTTTCTTTATCATGCTAACTGGTTAAATGTTTTCCATTATTAGGTCAGAATATCATTAATGAATTAGTGGGAACACTCCCATGAGGGGTTATGCATGCTGAATGGACGAGAGCTCTTCAGGCTCTGCTCTGCCTCATCGTAACATCAGAGCAGCCTTTTGTCTCCTGGTTACCAGTGGGCCTTCCGCTCTCTGGCAACCAGCTCCAAGAAGTGGGAGTGGCTCGCATAGAGGCTGAAAGACGAGTCCACGTCCACCCACTGGACATGTCCTGCGTCATCGCCAGCCTGCAGAGGCAGCTCGCTCACACTGTTGCCTGCAATCACAGGAATATTTAGAGGACGAGTGTGCACCTGTGGTGATAGGAGGATTTCAGGAAAAATGCAAAAGAAAGTTACCCGCTTCATCGTGAAAGTTGACGGCAACCGTCTCCATCCAGGCATTGTCGGTGTTTCTTGGATCATCAACATATCCTTTATAAACCTGAAAGGAGACAGGTTTCTCCAATATTGTTTGAGCACTTCCTCATATACATTTTTGGTTATTGGATCTCTCACACGTATTCAGAGCCCCTGATTTTTTTTTCATATTTTATGTTAAACCCACAATTTCCAATGGATTGTATGTCACAGACAAAAAGCAAAGCAGAGTGTTTTGAGTTTGTTTTTTTCCCCAAACTGACTTATTTCTGGACTAGCTCTTGCTATGCTGTGATCTAAATCATTCTATTACAGGTTTTCTTCTGCTTTTTTAGCTAAAATGTGACAACAAACAGTCACATTTCACTCAAAAGTTACTCACTTGAAACGCTGCAGACCCGAAGAGTTTTTGGATGCGTTTGTTGATGTCTTCCTTCTCTGTCTGCTTTAACGAAAGCGAGTTAAGGGCTTCCTCGGAGAACTCCCGCTGCAACGTGAGGGAAACCTGTTCCCCGGGGTCCACCATTCCCTGTCAAAACCAGGATGTGCAGACAAAAATATATTCTCAGAATGAAAAAGCACAAGAAAGAAAAAAAAATGGCCTCAAAACTTAAGTTTCCTAACTTTAGCCAGAGAATAAACAAGCACGAGTCAGGTGTGCCATAAAATTGTGAACGTTGCTGGATATTTAAACTCTGACAGCTGGAGGTGAATTGGTGATGCCATGGTTTTTCTAAGGAACCCGCTTTTCAAACATCTGGAAGAAAACGGATCACATGCACAACATTTATTTTTTCAGAACACAGGTTCTAATCCTGTGGGCTGGATTTTAAACTTTTCAAGGAAAAAGGAAACAGAGAGTGAAAGTTTTTGTCCAAGATGCTCTGCTCCTCCTCCGGCTCTCCGCGGGGATGAGTCATTTTAGAGTATGCAGATGACTCAGTCGTTATTAGCCTGCTTAATCTAAAAGAAACGGGCCACGGCTCTGTGGTGGACGACTTTGTTCAGTGGTGTGATGAATCCTACTTACAGATGAAGATCTAAAAAACTAAGAATATGATCACTGATTTTCAGAACACACTTTCAGGCACAGGAAACGACTCTTCTAAAGGACCAGACTGTGGAAGCTGTTGACCCCTACAAATATCTGGTCAGTTATTGACAGTAAACTAACCCAAACTGAGAGGCTGTATATAAGAAAGGGAACTCAGGAAACTCTCTTCATTCCACCTTGACAAAACCTTTTTCATTCTATTTTTAATAGAGCTTTTGTTGGATTGGCTCCATCTTTCCGCTCCATGTCCTGGTTTGGTATTTTAACTCTTAAAAAGAAGGACTGCCTGAACCAAATAGTAAAACAGTCCAGTAAGTAGAAGGATGAGATGCAGCTAACCCCAGATTCCTTTTACTTCAGGCAGGTGAGGAGGTTATCCACATCCATCTTAAAGAGATGTGTCTCGTCCTCTGCACTGCGAGTTCAGGCTCCTCCCATCCGAACGCAGATATTTCATCCCCAATGTAAAATTAAGTGGTATAAAACCTTTTTTATTCCTGTAGCCACAAGCTTCTAAAATTCAATTTACCATAGTTTTAATATCGGTTTATGTTATTTAAATTTTTTTTTATTCATTTTTCACTGCTTTTACGTTGTTTTTGATATTTCTAAGAATTGAGCACCAGGCCATTTTGAGTCATATTATATTTATTGTGTGTTGATGTAAAGTTTTCTGTCTGGCAAGAAAGCTGACGCAACTCACTGTAACCAAATCTGTCTAATAGCAAAGTTGATTGATTGGGGATCTTGGATACTCTAAAGTCCTTTATGCAAAGACAAATGGGTTTATTCTGTCTTTCTCCACAGCTTCCCTGAAAATGCCATGAAAAATGGACTGAGAAAATAGCTTACCCCTGGAATGGCCCACTCCCCACAGTCTCTCCTCTTGATGGACACAAACTGCAGGATGGGCATTTTGGAGGCTGAGTGATTAATCTTTGCTCCACTGGCATCTACCTTCCATCTGCCACACAGAGTAACGCTTCAGGTCATCAGAGAGTTAAAAGAATAAATTCATCTATAGAGACGGTCAGAAGTTTACATGCATTTGTCAGGAGCATACTTTTAGTAATAATTTGGAGCTTTTAATTCGGCACTTGAATCCTTTTTTCAGGTTGATCTAATAATACAACACATGGCTGAAAAATAGAAACTGGTCCCACAGATTTTCTAAATGGTTTTAGTCGAGGCCGCTCCAGAAGTTTAATGATTTATCCATGTCAAATTCAGTTTTAATGTGTGTTTGGGATCATTTTCCCATATAAATACAAGATATATCCAAGTTTTTACCATCTAGTTGTTGAGCTGATGTAAACCTCAAAATCATTTGGAGGTAATCCTTGGTCTTCATTATCCTAAAAACTTTGTATACAATGCACCAGTGCCAGTGAGAGCAAAACAAACCCTCAGCAAAATGCTGCCACCACCATGCCTGGAAGGCTGATACAGTGTACTTAGGTTTAAAAGCCTCACTTTGACTCATAAACATTCATAAACATCCATGTCAACAGCTGCAAATTTTCAGGTTTCCATTTCAGAGCTGAGGATTATTCCTGGTAGCTCCTGGGTTGCTCTTTAACATTATAACTAAATCGCTTTCGACCAAAGTAGACAGTTTTTGATCGAACGGTTGGAACTGGATTCAATCTGGTCTTTCGACTGACGCCAAACACACATCAAAAAGGGTTTTGGGAAAGATAAAGCAGACTCACATTAAGCACTCTTAATGGGCCTGACCTCAGCCGTCACAAATGCATGCTTAAAAGCCAGGTCTACGCTTACGGAAACCAACCAATTTAAATTATTTCCACCATTTCCAAAGTTAATGGCAGTTAAAGATACAACCGGCATTATGGCAGAAGCTAGCTGAAGGTAAAAAAAAAACAAAAAACGTGTGGGGTTCTGTGCAACTTGCTAAAAAATAATCATCTTTTAGATCTAAATTAATAAGGCTTTCATGCAAAAGATGGCTGGATGGAAACTTCTGACCAAGACTGAAACGACCAAGACTCGTTTCCTTTTACGGATAAAAGGAAATAGGTTTAATTAGTTGATAGTGAGACTTCTCTCTTTTAAAAACAGAATGATAATCAAAATGCTAATTTGTACCTGAATAGACGTTACCTTGTGACTATAGGATCGGCAGCATGATTGGGTCCCCATCGTCCAAGCAAACCTCGTCCAGTCAAACCAGTGCGTCCACAAGGGTTTCTAGATCAGAAACATTCAGTATTGGAAACTGGGATTTCTGGTTTAAACTCAAAATTTCTTCAGTAAAGATCACAACGTTGATTAGCTGGCATCCACTTAAGAAAAAGCACCTACAGAAAGTCCTCTCCCAAATGTCACTGTACATTAACATTGAAGAGTTTGGCTTTTACTTTTTTTGTTGTTGTTTTTTTCAGTTCTGTCCTGAAAGAACCAGCTGCACACACACTCTTATTAATCCGATTTCAGGGAAATATTGCAAATTACTGTTTAACTTACAATGGCTTCCCATTTTCCACTTTGTAGTTTCCTTCAAAGCTCGACCTGTCCACAGGACCGTCAACAGCATTGAACTTTGGAGAGAAGGAACTGCAGGACAGGCAAACGGTACACAGAAATTATACAAAAATCTTGGAAAAAGTATTTAGACCCCAATTTTTTTCACCTTTTCTCGCATAACAGCCACAAACTGAAAGACATTTATTTGGTGTTTATGTGATAGACTAAAGACAAAGCAGCTTGTGACTGGGAAGCAAGAAATAAACATAATTTTTTAAATAGAAAATAAAACTCACACTTTTTTTCAGTTCAAGCAACTGTATAGTCATGTATAAGAAATGCCAAGGTCCAGATGGTAATGCAGTTGAGAATCTGCGCTAAGACTTGAAAAATCAGCGTTCACAGATGCAAGTGATCTAATCTGACTGAACCTGAGCTATTTTAGAAAGAAGAAAAGGCAAAACATCCATCTCTGCATAAGCAACCCTGACAGAAACACACATTTGAAACATTTGCAGCTCTACCGGACATTTCATTGGGGGAACTGAATACAAATGAATGACCTACTTTTTAGTTTCATATTTTCAAAAAATAAAAGTTGAAAACCATATATAGATTTACTTCCACTTCAACATTATGCACTACTTTGTTCTGATCCATTACATCATATATCACAGTTAACATGCTGTGGATCTTGTGGCTCTGATGTGACAAACAGAAAGTACTTTTGCAAGTATGAGAAAGCAAAGAAGTGAAATGTACACTGTGTGATCAAATCAAATTATCCAGACGTTAGATTTATTTAAAAAGCAAGCGTTGCTCACCCAATATCGGGATCAGCCCAGACTGGCTTCTTTAAAACAGCTGGAGCAGTGTGGTTGACTGGGCTATACTGGGGCCATTTCTGATTCCAGTCCACCTTGTCGTCAGGTACAGTGAAGCGCTTGATGGTGGACTCTGGATACTGTGGACATCTGGATTTTACATGAGGACCTGCTGGGGAGGGCATGGTCCCGATACTGCTGGTGTAATAGTCCCCACAAATAGGTTTAATATGTTTACTGGTTCTGTTAAGATGATGGGATGAGCAAAGAACCGCAGGTCTGAAGAGGGCAACAAAAAAAGCCACAAATCACACACCTACTTTAAGTTCTGGTTTATTGGCTGCATGTAGGCAACTACTTAGTTTCTATTATGAAACCGAAAACATAAAGCTGCTCATACCTTGCTCCAGGGGTGGAGGCAGTCAATGGGAGTCCAAACAGAGTGATCGCCAAACGAATAGTACTTGTCCAGTGTCGTCTCGAAGGGGAGAAAACCATTCCTTTAACGTTAGGAGTAAATCATCTAAACAACCCACCTCATACCGTGAGCAGGAAGTGCATCCTTTTGCGTGGTGACGTAGGAAAGGGCGTACAGATAGACGCATTTTTACAAAAATAAAGATTTTCAGTTTTTTGTCGGGAAAACTAGAACTCTATAAATAAAATAATTTATTAATTATGTATTAATTATTAATTTAAATTAATAATTTAATTAATTTTAATTATATATAGTATAATTGAAAGTGTTTAGCATTATGAAATGTTATCTGACATGGAATAAAATGGCTTCATCAGTTATGGTTCATGTTTTATGTGGTTGTCAATAGACAGGGTAAAGTTATGCGTGTCCCAAAGCGTCCATTAAGAATGTTAACTTTGGTTACCTACCTTACAGTACCGAACATAGAGTTATTTCTATTCAAATAACTGATATCTGAAAAACAAAATTAAACCAGAGTCCACTTTTGTTTTGTTTCTGACGTAACAAAATTACTTACTTTAAAAAATATATAAATGAAATGAATTAAACATAGTTGTTTGGTGCTTTTCAACCGTTTCCCACCCTTATTATGCAACACTGCGAACGGAACCATAATTTACTAAAGGATTAATGTAATTTGTAAGGGCTTGTTATATAATGAAAACCCTGCAAGGTTTTTAAGTCAAACGTTCCCTCTCCAATATGGCGGAAACACTGACGTATCGCTTCTACAGCTAAAGCGGCGCCTACTCGCCTACACACCTACTGCTGGCTGGTGGCTGTCGCTCTAATGCGTTTGTTCTTCTTTTGCTGCTTTGTTTAGTTGTAAGACTGATCTCGCCCCGCCCAAACAATGCAGCCCTGTAACCATATCCAGCGCACCTGTACGATGCCGTAGTTTTGCACGCGCATTTACGCTTAGTGCTGAGAACTAACCGCGCTCGCGCATCAAATCCATTTACGTTGTTGGTTGTAAAGAGGAGCACTACATCGCCCTCTCCGCTCCATTCCCTCCGTTCAGCAGAATCATCCGCCGGAGCTAAGTAACGGGAAGCTGGAAAACTCTGCTGAAGGCAGCGGCATTTTTTCGGAAGGAAACACCCTGAGAGAGCGGGAGCGGTTTGTAGAGAAGAATGGCGGATTCATGCAGCGATATGCCTGTCAAGGCCGAGAACTCGGAGTGCGCTGAAATAGTTGTTGATACAACTGAGCCGTCGAAAGCGATTAGTACAGGTACTGGTCTCGGCTCTGGCTCTGGTCCTTGCCCCAGCTCTGACCCTGCCCCTGGCTCAGACATCGGCTCTGACCCCCGTCCTGGACTCGACCCCGACCCTGAAGCTGCACCTAAACCCATCCCCATGTCTGTATCCAAACCGGAGGAGGCAGCGGCTCCTGGTTCTGGCGTTGTCTCCGGTTCTGACTCTTCTCTTGGCGCCGATTCTGGCTCAGCAGAACCCATGACTGTGTCCGAGTCTGAGGAGGCAGCGGCCGCTGCTCCTAGGACTGACCCTGGTCACGCTTGCAACCCCGGCCATGTCCCTGGTTCTGGTCGCGCCGACTCTGTCCCTATGGCTATCTCTGGACCGGAGGAGGCTGCGCCTCCGCCTCGGTTGCCCAAAACAGACGTGGAGCTGGTGAAGGGACAGGCATTTGACGTTGGACCCCGCTACACCAACCTGGCTTACATCGGGGAGGGAGCGTACGGGATGGTGTGGTGAGTATTATTTGCTAGCGCCCATAGCGCGCTTCCCTTCAAGCTCCTTTAAACAGCGCATCTTTTTCAGAATAGATGCAACTAAAACAGGGAGTGCAAAAACACATGCAACTTTGCAGCAGTCCTGGTTAACAGGTTAGCTGAGCTGCTGCTACAGGCGCGGTTCTAATAAAGCTATACAGGAAGCGAGATTGGGAGTGATTGCGCAGGACGCGGTTTACTTTTCTCAAAAATGTTCGCAAGCTGCACTCAACCTCAAATGTGCCATAAGCCTAATTAGACCACAGTTCTCCTCTCTGCAGGAATAAGCCGCAGCATAGTGTCCAGGGTGGATTTGTTAGTTGAAGCGAGGCCTTTCCTCCTGTTATGTGATCTGCAGCCCTGCGTGGCCACTTTGTGAAGTCATCACTGGACCAGAAGAAGATCAGATAGGGAGTGTAATATATATTTTAAAAAAATCGAGATAAAAACACCCATTCATGTCGGGATGAGACTCAGGGTAGTTCACATATTTCACATTTTCTTGACTGATGTCAGGCGTGTGATGACACTATACATGCAATCAGTGTAAACATCACAACCGGTTGGTTTAGTGGAGGGAGAACAGTTAGTCTGCAAAATGACAGAAAAAGTTCACCTTAAACACTGAGGAGGAGTCATCTGACTGCTGCTGGCTGATTTGGCTAATTTGTGGTTTTATTTCAGAGCTGAGCTTTAATGACTCAATGAGTCCTGGTGGGGGAGGATTTATTTATCTTATTTCATACAGAAGATTAAGGGAAAAGGAGCAGATTTTGATGTTTAAATGACTGTGTCATACATTCATTCTCCAAATATGCAGATGTTTGACTAGAATTATTCAACCAGATGTTTAAGTCAGCCAATTTCCCCTAGATTCAAAAGAAATTTTTCTTTCTAATCATTGTTTATTTTGAGGCACTTTAAGGTTAGTTGAAAGAAAATAAAATCTGGTACATTTTAAGGATAGAGATGCACCAATTGTTTTTAGGTCTAATTTTGAAGTACATGCTGTTTGCTGATGCATTTATAGACAGAAAACTGAGGGAGTTCTTAGCTTTGACGCATTCAATGACTAGGAAAAAAGTAGATTTTTTTTTTTTATCTCTGATCATTACCAATCAAGGGAAAATTGTCTGATTTCAATCAAGCAGTTTGATCAGTGCATCTCTATATTTGACTTAAATGTTCAGTTTCACACCTCCACTAACAGCAGAGCGTGGTGTAATGTCTAATCTCTTGCAAAGTGTCATGCAAAACCCAACTTCGATAAACCCAACAAAGGAAGTAGCGCCTAGATAAAGCCGCCGTCCTCACACTCCACACCTTTCAGAGCTGCCTTGTGTCGTCTGTAGTCGTTTTTGCTTGTGTGTGTGAGAGAGTAGTGTGTGTGCCACTACTTGTGTTTTGTCCCTCCTTTTCCCATATCCAGTTCAGCTCAGGACAACTGGACCCAACAGCGGGTGGCCATCAAGAAAATCAGCCCGTTTGAGCACCAGACGTACTGCCAGCGCACGCTGCGAGAGATCAAGATCCTGCTGCGCTTCCGCCACGAGAACATCATCGGGATCAATGACATCATCAGGGCGCCGCAGTTGGAGAACATGAGAGACGTGTATCCTGCCACGCTCGGACGTGTGTAATTCGCCAGGAGCTGAGTGTTGCAGAGATTTTTCTTAATTTTAAGATGAACAGAGAGGAAACTTTCAGCTAAGAGCAGGGAAGCTTAGATAGCATCAAGGTTTCTATGGTTACCAAAGCAGGCGCTCAGTACTTGAGACAAAAACCTTGGAAGAGTTGCAGGGATTTATTTGCTAGTTTTGTTGTTGTTTGGCTTTATCATCTGCTCTTGTCACGTTTAATTGTGCAGAGACTCCTGCGCTCTCGCACTTTTATTGCGGCAGGTTTTCATCTTTTAAGTGTTTGGCTTTGAGAATTGGGCTGCACTTCCAGTCAAGCCGCCTGCGAGGCATCTGATGAGTTTAGATGAGACGGGCCGTTAGTAATGACTTAGACGGGATTCTACGACCCCATTGAGCTCCAACAGGCCCTTTTTTCCGTCTTAAAAAACTTCAGTATGAAACTCTGTTGACATTTATATTGAATATAAAGTAAACAGAGTTGAACTGCTGGAAGGTTATTGCAGTTTCAAGTGTTTTTTTTGGTTTGAGGTTACTGTAACGAGGTCGTCCTTACAGGGATTACCTAATTTAATTTTCTACGGAACAAAAATACCGTACTATATCCTTCCAAAAATTGCATCCAAGTAGTTTGTTTCATTGTAATGACTATTTTAATTCGACATATTGTGCAGGTTTAGTATAAACTAGGGATGGGCAATATGGACAAAACTTTGTGGTACTGTTGTGATAATGGTAAAAATAATCAACTATTCCTTGTTTTTTTGTTTAGTTTTTTTAGGTAACAGTTTGGCTTTGACTGCATGTCACATCATTCATAACACCATAAACACAAAAACTGCTCTGACAAACATAAATTCTTAAAACAGGCTTCTTCATGTTGACTTAGAGTGATTTCTATTACACACTGCACACAGATTATTTACTGATATCTATTGATGTTCTTGTGGAGAAAATTCTAAAATATAACATGTCTGACAATACTGTTAGTTTTGGGGGAATTTTTATTATTAATTGGAATTTATCCAGACAACAATAAATGAAAATTTTGATTTAAAAAAATCATAATTGATAAACGATACGATATATACTCACCCATTTTTTGTAAGAATGCCACTACCAGCCATGTTTTTTAAAACTCTAGCTATTTAACTTTTTTTAGTTTTTTAATGCTAAATGAAGTCTATTTTTTTCCATCCTATATTTGTAAAAATTAGTTTTGGGGATATTATCTGAGCATGGAGCCTCAAGATTTGGCAGCAACGCATACATTTGTTAATTAGATTACTCTGTCAATCCCTTAGACTGTGCTAAAACTATTCACAGTTTTCACGCTCATAGGGTTCTAGAAGAATTTTCTTTTTACCTTTTTAAAATACCCCTTTTACAAAGTACCGTAAATAAAATGTCTTTCACCTTTCTAGGACAAAAAGTTTGATTAGCACTGACTGATTAATCTCAAAGTAGATTTTCTTTCCGTCCTACACATTTAAATATATGGATTTGCAAAAATATTTTTTAAAAATGGTTTTTTCCTAGTCAAAAAAAATATTTGAATGAATTTCAACTCCAGATAATGGGGGATGTTTAATGTGATTTCAATTGTAAATTCAAAAAGCATTTTTTTTTTTTTCCTGAATATATGTCTATAGCTAAAAAAGAACACCGAATGAAGATAGGTTGCTCTGTTTTGCCTAAGTGGTCCATTCAACAGTGGCATAGGTAAAAAAGTAAAATAAAATACAGAAATGTCCATGGACCGGGCAGGGTTAATCTAACACATCACCTGTGGTGGTTAAGCTGCTTCAGTTGTTTTTCTTTGGTTCCCGTTGAGCAGTGATGTGTGGGCACGGCCCGCCAGCGAGCTGCTGTCGCTGAGAGCTGCTCTGGCTGCTGCTTTGTTCAAAAGCTTCATTGTTTCCAGGAAAAAAAAAAATGGCAGGAATGTCTGAGTCTTTCAATCTTGTCTTGTTTGATGCTCCCAGTCGGTTTAGTTACTCAGTGTTGCCACCTTGCAAAGGCGTTTGTTACCGAGCAAAAGTAACAACTGATGGGATTTGATCAGCTGAGATCAACAGATAATGCTGCGAACACAGCTTTGTGTTAATGCCAACAGTTGGAGCGGATCGTTTTTCTTCTTCCTTTGCCAAAAAAAAGCTGCTCATTTGCTGTCTGTCGTTTGGTTTTTGGTTATGCCCAGTGAGAAAACACACAGCAGTATCCTGTCATGGTCATGCACAGCACAGAACAGTATTGGGTCCTCTTTTCTGACCTTTTTTTTTTCTCACCCTGTAAGGTTTCTAGTAGGTTTAGGATGAAGACAACCATGAAAAAAAGCTGATTTTGCTACTTCTGCTTAGATTTGCTCCCAGGTTTGGGATCAGTATGTTATATGAAAACCCAGTGACGACCCCGTTATCAGTTCTCTGGTAGAATCCCTCAGATTTTTGTTAAAAATCTTCATGCGCTCCGAGAGGATTCCCACGGCCTGTTAGCAGAGAATCAAGCCTGCAGCATCACAGATCCTCCACCGGATTTAGCTAGTGGGTGTGAGGTGTTGTCACACATGTTCATCCTTGTTGAATGGGGTGTTTGCCGAGTCCGTAGCTCAGCTGAAGTCCATCAGAGTTTTGCCAGGAAAGGATGACGATAGGCAATAATCTCATTTAATATTTTGACCTACCTTCTCTTTTGGGTTCATTGCAGAAAGTTGCATCAGCTTAAGGTAGCTGTACAGTTAGCCAAGATCTGCTGCAGTTTTTTGCTATTTTAAAAGTAACATTGCAACTACAATAATTTTGTAATATGTTGTGCAGCTCTAATTGTTACCACTTGCTTTAAAAGACATTGCATGCAGCTCTGCAAGCTTTGATTGGTCAATGCAACTGTGCATGGAACTGTCGTGTTAAACAACAGCCGCATTATGTTTAACAGGCATTTTCTAATACTAAGCGTAACTTTTGTTATGTTACTTTACATCATTTCCTCGTGGCTAAAGGGGAACGGTCAGAACATGAGCAGCCTCATCGATTGTTCTTCTGATAACCGTGCATCTGTTCTTTCTGTCTAGATTTTGCGGTTGATTTTTTTTTCCTTTTTTCTTTTCTGGTTTACCAGAGAATGATTAGAGGAACATAGTCATTGCAACATGTTTCACATTGCCTGCAGCCCAAAGTTTTGCAGTTTCAGGTCGAATAAAAGACCTGAAGAGAAATAAATTAAAAAGAAAATACGAAGCACCCAAGTTTTGTCAGGTCATGGTAAAAAGGATGTGACGTTCTGTCAGTTTTGGGTTTGTTTGCCTTGACCCGTGCGTGTGTCCAGCTACATCGTGCAAACGCTGATGGAGACGGACTTGTACAAGCTCTTGAAGACCCAGAAGCTGAGCAACGAGCACGTGTGCTACTTCCTGTACCAGATCCTGAGGGGTCTCAAGTACATTCACTCTGCCAACGTGCTGCACCGGGACCTCAAGCCCTCCAACCTGCTCATCAACACCACCTGCGACCTCAAGGTGAGTCTGGACATCTGGCGTTAAAGTTTTCATCAGAGACTAAGTAGAAGGATGTTGTACCTTCAAAGGTACACGCACCACTTGATGTTTTTCCACATTTTGTCATTATTTAATAGAGCAACACAAATTAGTGCTTAAAGTCCTGATCTGCTGTAAGACTTTTTGCATAATTTTGTCCGCCCGTCACAATAAAATACACCGCAGTGTGTGGAGGATGCAAATATCGTGGCATCTGGTATGTCTTGTTTTGAGTTTTCATGACAATGGAGGACGCTCTAGTTCCTCCTCTGTACAACGTTGTGTTTTGTCTTGGACCGATCTGGTTTTCCCCTGTTTCATTTTGCTTTAAATCTACATGTTCCCAGTACAGCTGCACCTGGCTTGGTGATTTTAGCTCTTGGTCAGGTGCTGCTTCTAAATACCTCGTTAGTTTCAAGAGTTATAAAAACTTCACATTTCAGATTCTTTGTCTTTTTTTTTTTTTCTTTTAGCAGAGTGAAATGCAAGCTTGTTCAGAAAGTTTGCATTTCCATAATTTTGTTTACAAATAATAATGTTTTTGAAATTACACTAGATGTGAAGGTTTTTATATTCGCTAAGGGTTTTCACATTTTGTAACAAACACAAACATCAGTCTATTCTAGAGGGACTTTGTGTTATGAGGCAACGCAAAGCAAGCCCCTCCAGGAAGTTGCAATCGCAACTATTCGTGCAAATTCATTCATCGTCCTCGAATTTTGAACGATGCAATTTTCACCCATCACCGCAAGTTTTCCGCAAGCCTAACCAATCACCTTCATGTTTTCTGTAGTTCCTTCTCGTCTGATCAATCACCACGCTCAGCTGAATTTTGTCCAGTCTGCTCAACCCCTTTCTAATATAACTTCCTGTTTCATGACATCTCTTGACAGTCAAACCTGCAAGATGAGAGCATGTCTGACGCAAAACATTTGCCCTTTTTTTCTTTCTTCTTTTGCTTTTTCTTACGTTTCAGGCATAACTTCATTCGCATTAAGGATGTTTTTTTGTAGGACCATGTTACTACATGAATAAAACAAACAAAACTAACAAATTGCAACTTTGATCACAAGCCTGTGAAAAAGGTCCCTCAGAATCTGTGATTATTTTTCTTTTAGATTGCAACAATCACTTAAGTTTAAAAAAAAAACGTTTATTTAACTTTTGCTATCTCTTTAAGAGCTATTGTGGACGACCCAAAAAACTATTTGGAGCTGCAGGTTCTGCTCTTTTGCATAAAATCTATCTAAGTTTGTGCTTGTAGCTGAGAAATTGGGGAAAATTGTTAAATTAAAATGTCATTTTGCAGCTTCCTCTCGGTCTTGTTATTTTTGTTTGCTTGAACTAACCTCTCAGTGTGTGTAGCGTTCAATCCACAGTGGTCTTGTGAACATTTGGCATTCAACCATCAATCCCTGGATTAACTGATCATACGTGAGGAATGGAGCACAAAGGAAGCGTTTCAAAGCAGGAGTTGCCAAAGTCTGACCTAATCCTAGAGCAGCTGTACAGTTGTGACTTTGCTTTCTGGCTATAATGTGCAGAAAACATTAAATTAAAAATAGATTTGCACAGCAAACGGGTAAGTCAGAAAGAATGAACTGTCGTATGTCATATTTGCACCTTTCATTTAAAAAGGGTTTGATGTACTTGTGTTGTTCCTTTTATTAAACCAGCTGCTGCCTCCTAATGAAGCCCATTCCTTCTCAGCACATTATCCTGCTTAAATGTAGCCGGATTACGTGCATGTTACCCAATTTATAGGACTTCAAAAGTGGCTTTATTAATAAAACAAGAACTTATTAAGGAGCGGTGTGTGTCCTCTGGCTGGAACTTGGGAATTAGTTTGAAAATAATGGAAGAAAGAACTGATTTGTTGTTTTGTTTTTTGTTTTTTTCTGTTTTGTTTCTTTCTCAGATTTGCGACTTCGGCCTGGCTCGGATAGCCGACCCAGTTCACGACCACACTGGTTTCCTCACGGAGTACGTAGCCACACGTTGGTACAGAGCCCCAGAAATCATGCTCAACTCAAAGGTACGAGTTGAACTCACTCACTCGCTCTCGCAGTTTTGGTATTTGACTGGCAAATTAGTAAAAATTCAGCTGCACGGGTGTGTTTTTTCAGGGCTACTCAAAGTCTATCGACATGTGGTCAGTGGGCTGCATCCTGGCTGAGATGTTGTCCAACAAACCCATCTTTCCTGGGAAACACTACTTGGACCAACTAAACCACATACTGGGTGAGACTTTTTTTTAATTAACTGTGCAGACATGATGGGGACAAAAAGCAAAAAAAAAAGAACGACATCTGTGTGTGCAGGCGTACTTGGCTCACCGTCTCAAGAAGATCTGAACTGCATAATTAACCTGAAGGCGCGGAACTACCTTCAATCTCTGCCCCCTAAGACCAGGATTCCCTGGGACAGACTCTTTCCAAAGGCAGATCCAAAAGGTAAATCAACTTATTATGACTACTGCGAATGTTTGAAAAGACCTGGAAAATGAGGCTATTCCAAAGGAAAGTTTACAAGTTTGTTTTGCAGGCGCCATTATTTAAAAAGTTACTATCATTTAAACATTTGAAAAGTAGGTTAGAGTAATGAAACCACACCCTGATTAAAAGCAGGAAAACGTAATATGAATCTGCAGAGAGAGAAACTTAACATGCACGAAGATTCTGTTGTGTTACATTTTTATTACGTTTAAGTTTAAACAAGCAAACTAGGTGAAAATCTGACTGTAAAAAAAACAAAACACTCCTATATATAAAAAAAACTCTAAAAAATGTGTTGCTAGAGAACTAATGCTGCTTGTGGGGATATTTGTCAGTCAATAAAGTTGGATTGTTTTATTGGATAACACAAAGTTTACTGCAAATGAGATGAGATCGTGCAGCAAAAGATGGATCGGCCACAAACACGTTTAAAAAATGGATTAAATGAATTAAACTACTGCAGTAATATAAAATGCATCATCTTAACATCTTGAGGAGGAAAAGTGTGCAGCGGTCAGTTCGTTTTGTCGTCCAACGTGGTTAGTTATCTGCGTCTATTTAGCTTCAGGAACCAAACGCAGTGACAAGTTTCCACACTCAGGGTTCCTACACATATAGAGACTTAATGAAGAGAAAAAAACAAAGAGCTCTGGAGTTTTAGTATGTTTAAACATTTGAGTAATAAATGGGTATCTGACAAACAAAATTTTTTTTACTAAATTCATTTTTTGCACGAGTGTGTAGAAACTCTAAGCATTTGCTAATGGTAGAGGATGGTTAATGACGACTCCTTGTTCTTCTTTGAAGCCTTGGACCTGTTGGGTTGCATGTTGACATTTAACCCCAACAAGCGCATCACCGTTGAAGATGCCCTGGCTCATCCCTACCTGGAGCAGTACTACGACCCCACCGATGAGGTACAAATACTTCCTGTAACTAAAGTTTATTGCAGAGCGAAGGTTAGAGAAGCGACTTTGTACTAGAGTTTAAACTGTTGCGAAGCCTACGGAAGGAGTTGCGCTCTGGAATTGCAAACGGGAAGAAAGTTGATCATATTTGTAAAAGGGCGGGTAATACCATTGATTTGCTTTGTTATTTTTGTTTTCAGTTTGGCTTTATTTGTAGAAAAAAATAACCTGTAGATCACCACAGATGTGAATGGCTACTTGTAACAAAAATTTTATGAAAATAATTAAATAAATAAATTGGATTAAGTCAAATTTCCTAGGAACACGTTTTAGTTTCTGATCCACTTCTGACCAGCATTGTTGCTCTGAAAAACGGCAACACCAAGATAACCTACCTCCACTGTGCAAAATGGTGACAGTGGATGGAAGCAGCTGAAAGTCTTTTTAAAAAAATAAAAAACATTAAGTCATTGTTTAGTCCGTTTAACTGCGCTACAGTAATGGATTCATAGGAGACTTTCAGTCTTGTCACTCAAATTCTGTGCATTTGTTTCTCATAACCTTTAAAGGTTAAAGGCAATTACAAATATAAATATAAACTGTTTTTTATTGTTATTTCACTTAAGCAACAAGGTGGAAAAGTGTTGCGGCTGAAGCAAATTATTGTGGGGTGAACATGAAGGGGAACATTTTTAGAGAGTGGATGCTAATTTAGTTTAACTCAATCCACATTTCACTAAACAGAACACAATAAGTGTTTTCTAACATAAGAAAACTTGTGATAACAAGACCTGCGACTGCCTTATGGTCTGGTTGTTGACCTTGCTAGAGCCATCTGCTGTCACCATGGCAACAGAACCATGGTTTTTTTAATAACTTTATTTCAAGCAAATAACATGAACATACATACAGACATTAACTCAATGACAAATATTAAAATATAATAATAATAAAAACAAATAAAGAATAATTACAGACATTGAGGTTGTTGATGTTAAAGTCTATAAAGACAAAAGTTAAATAAATATATATACATTGGTAAAATAAAACAATGGGTACTTTTTCAGTTAGGTTTCCATAACAAAAAGTTTCAAAAATATATTCAAATGCATATGAAGAAGGGTATATTACAGCAAAAAGAACAATAAAAAGAAAAAATTACCAGAGGGATCTGATTGTGAGACGAAGTTAAATTTTTGGAGAAGAGTTGATTAAAGACGGTAAAAGTCAAAACATCTAAACCTCCTTCAGCTAAAGAGTTTGACAGAACAAAGGCAACAGAACCATGTCCTTACTCCTCTAACTTCCTTAAAGCCAGTATTCCAAAAATCGTTCAAACTTGGGGCTAAATGTGTTTCCGATGGAGGCCGTTTCTGATGGGTGAGGAGAAATTGACCCTTTTCTAAACTTTTTGCTGTCATGAAGCTGACTTGGACTTGGAAGATGTTCGGGGAGACAGGAGTGCTCACTTCATCCCTTTCTCTATGTCTCCCACAAGTGGCCACACACTCCTGTTAGAAATAGAGAAAGTAATCTGCTTTCTGCACTGTTGCCCTCCAGGCGCCTCAACCACATTCGTTAGTGCACTTTTAATTTTACAGAAGTGTAGTTCAAAGACTCCTTTTGTGTCAGAAAAGTGGATTTTGGACTTTATTTTTAAAACGAAGGACTTGGATTTAACTGTAAGCTGTTAAAGTTACTAGCTGCCAATTTGCCAATTCTAAACCCATCAGACTCTTTAGCTCCTGTTTTGATGCATGTTGTGTGCGCTCTGGTGTTAGCCCGAAGCGGAGACGCCATTTGACTTCGCAACAGAACTGGACGATCTTCCCAAGGAGACGCTGAAGGAAATGATCTATGACGAAACGGCTCGTTTCCAGACGATCAGCTGAGGCGCAGGTATGTGACAGTCAGTCGCATGTTCTCAGTGGCCATTTTACCTGGATTTAAAGTAAAACACGCCTGTTTTACGTGGGTATTCTGCTGAAAAGTTTGTGAACTTAAAGTAGGGAAAAACTAACATCTGAAGTTGGATGAAGGTGCTTCTTAATTTATAATTTGAATAAAAGTCTTGATGTTTTGGATTATTCTTTCCTTTGTTCTTTCTTTGCAGTTTTACTGAGTTATTCCAGCGACGCTTGGAGCCAGAAGACCCTGAACGATATGCTACAACAAAAGAAAAGTGCATCCTGAAGAAACCAACAAATATAAACATTAACCTGCTTATCTTTGCATTTCCACCACAAGACGGAGCTAAGTATAAAAAGGGGTTGCTGTTACTGAGCAGGGTGTACTCTGTCAAATTCATGCCGTTTCCGTTTTGTCCACGTTGGACTCCTCACTCACCTCAGATATCATTTT
Organism: Brachyrhaphis terrabensis; assembly: GCA_903067065.1. Classification (NCBI taxonomy): domain Eukaryota; kingdom Metazoa; phylum Chordata; class Actinopteri; order Cyprinodontiformes; family Poeciliidae; genus Brachyrhaphis; species Brachyrhaphis terrabensis. Next base: position 18,236 of record CAEGAG010082883.1, on the reverse strand, counting down.
TTCCCCCTTGTTTGTAAGCCTATTTTTACTGCTCCGGCTTGTCTAGCACCTTCTGCAGTAACTCCTCTCCTCACCAACGCGTATAAACCATCCTACTGTATTAACCAGCTCCGTAACGCTCCTGATCTATGAGAACGAGTTACAGCTTTGAATATTTGAGGGCTTAAAGAACCGGGACGGGGATGCTAACCGGGTGTGTGCATGTACGTACAGAATATAATGGATTTTCTAGTCATTTTTTTTAAATGTGGTCGTCAGTTTTTGTTTGTATGGGTGTATTTTTGAGTCTTTTTTTGGTTGTTGTTGTTTTGTGTGCTTCTCATTTTTTTTGTTAGTGTATTTTAGACAATAATTGATATTTTTAGTTGCATGTTGTCAGGATTTCTTTACCGTTTCTCCTTTTTCTGTACGAAAACCCAACTGAATGCATGCATTCCTGAAATTGAGCAAAGGTGCAAAAAGATCCCAGGGGGGACAAAACTGATGCACAACTCACCCCAAGGCCAAGCACACTGAAGACTCCCACATGGTTTAGCAACATGACACATACTGGAGGAAATAAAGACGAGGGAAAAAATGCCCACAGGCTCATTAAAATATTGCAGCTGTGATACCAAAGTCCTTTTATTTTCTATTTTTCCCCCAGAACGGATGTGTTTCTCTCTGTTGAGTATTTCTTGTTTTGTTGTTGCTCTGCTCTCTAAGCTACACCCAAATCATCAGCAAGGACTGACATGCATGATTTCTTTTTTCCTGTATCACATTACATTCCCATAACGAAATTGTCACCAATGACACTCTATCATGTAAAAAAAAAAAAAAAACTATCCTGCCTGTGTTCGCTTCAGTTTATTTATTTGTTTATTTAATGAGTTTTTTGTTGTTGTTGCCTCTTTGAGTCTTGGTCCTTGTATCTCAAAAATTGAGAGAGGCAATGTCTTTTCCCTCGTGCCGCCATGCATTCTTGCACAATAGTGCGCGGTGAAATTTACTTGGCTGTTGGTGTTACAAGTGACGGTTGTGACTTTTCATGCTGTTACATGCCAAACTGATTGCTAATGGCCAAGAAAGTTATTGCTTTTTTAAAAAAAAAAAGTAAAAAATCTATGTACATTGCTTTGTAGGCTTATGCTACATATGAGTTGGCCTCTGTTGCTGCATTTGCGTTGTTCTGCCTAACAGGGAGGGTTTATTTCTTGCTCTTGTTTCTGTAACTTCCTCCGTTCAGTTCTGCTCATGTTCCGTGTTGGTTTGGACCGCCTGCTGCTCTGTGGAGCGCTATTCGATTGTATTTTGTTGTTTTTGTTTGTGCTGGGACTAGTAAGAGAAGATGCTCGCAGAGAAAATGATCTGCTCTGGATCACTTGCGGCTGGCTTGTGATGCTAATCTTCCTGCCCTCATCTTATATTTCTACCCCTCTGATTCGTGTCGCTGTTCCCTCAGAAGCCATAACCAGCTCTTTTTCTTTTTCTTCTTCGTTTTCCTCCAAATCGTCTCCATGCTTTACTCAAAGGGCTGCCTCCTCATCCTCCTCCTCGCCTCTGTGCTCACTGTCCCCCATCAGTTCTTCCGGAAGCAGAACACCTGGTCCGATCCCGACCCAATCAGCACGCCTGCACTTTGTCTTTCAAGCCATGCGCCCTTCGTCTCCCCTCCATTTTTTTGGAGGCTATTTAAGCTAGCCTCCATCTTTTGTGTTGTATTTGTAGAGCTTTTAAGTTCGGGTTGCAGAAATGTACGTCTGTGTAAAGACTGTTTGTGTATTTGCACTGTTAAACCAAGACTCCTCTTTTTTTTTTTCGGATTATCACTTACTCCCTGTGCATTTTTAATCCACCAGATGTGTTCTTGGTGTTGCACGTAAAGGCCTCTCTTTTATTCATATCATTTCCTCCCTCTTAACACGCCACCTGACCCAATATCTTTTTTGGGAATCATGAAAGAGGAAGAATCCTGACACACTCCTACACACACCCTCTTACTCACCTGAGGGTTGTGACCCCGTGTGTCGACATTCATTGTATCGGCAAGGGCCTGCCTGTCTTAAAGCCTGTTTAAGGATGTTTTTAAATGGCTGTTAATTATTAAGTTTTATTGGTGGAATGCTTCTTTTTTTTTTTTTCATAAAAGGGAGTTCAGTTTTTTTGTGTGTTTTCTCTTATGGCTATTATTAATATTACTATAACTAGGAGTGTTTTCAGTCTTTCTGAAGCGTATACTTTTTGTCTTTTATGTTCTCCAACCAGATCGTAAAAGGATTTATTTTGCTTTACAGAGATTGTCGAGGATATGAGTTACCGAGAGTTATAGTCTGTATTCTGTGGTATTATTAATTAAATGATTAACAAAAGAATTATATACATGGAATAAAATAAAATTTCAACATGCTGTTAACCCTGTTTCATGACCCTTGTTTTTTTTTTGTTTGTTTTTTTTCTTGTTTTGTCTTTTCATCACTGCTGTTGATTGTTGTTCAGCAAAGGAACCAGGAGGAGGCAGTAAGCATGCAGAACGTGAAGTTTACATCCTCTCCTTGTTAATCCTTTAGGGTGGATTAATGAATTTATTATTGAATAAAAATTGTAGATGTTCCCCATGTGCTTCAAATACAAAAGTGTGACAAAGTATTTGCCTTTAACAGATTTATTCTGTTTTAGCTTTTCATTCACACTCAAAACAGAGTTTGTAATTAGACAAAGATGAGCTGTCTTTGTCAAATGCACAATTTGAATTAACTAATTAACTTTTAAAGGTGTGGTATATATTTTCTAGGCACATGGTACAATCGAGTTACTATGTTACCTTCAGTTATAAAAATGCTGCATTCATTAAGCATATCTTAAAAGAAATTTGACTTCCTAATTGGACAAAATGGTCCTGCTCTTTCCGACACTCCGCCCTCAGCGCGTCATCACATCAGTGCTTCTCGTTATGCCGTTTACAACCGTTCTTAAGAGTGTTGGACTGAGAAACAGTCATATGATCAAATAAAATTATGTAAATATCCCCTTTTTCAAAATTTCTATTTCAGCAGCCTCATCCAGAATTACTGTCAGACATGTGAATCAAAGCTCACTTAAACGAAGCCTGTCTGACAACATGAAGTAGGGTAAAAGACTTTAAAACGCGGCACATTATGGTCCAATCAACAGGACATAGTGTAGTGTCCTGGGTCACAAAAGTGATGCTCTCGTCTTCCTTACCGCACAACCCCAGGACCTTTGATTCCAGATGAGATTAGTAGCTACATAAAAGAAGATTTAATGCCACATAATGCAAAGTACAATCATAAATTGGAACTGAAATACAGAGAGTCACCATCCAGTGCTGGGGCAGCATATCTCAGTGTTGATACAGAGAGAAGTGGAAAAAAAAATAGACAGCTCTGTATTTATCTACTTTCTAAACTACACTCACTGTAAGGCCCCTTATCCTTGTAAAAATTTATTTGTGTGGCCTAACCGGTTACAGATATCCAAACAGTGGGAGTGTGCATGCAAGCGAGATAAAACGACTCCTGGTGAAGTTATCAAAAATGATAAGAAGCATTTCAGATGAAGTTGTGTACGGACTGTTTCAGCTGAGAGTACAAACAGTTTCACCTCACAAGGAGATAATGAAGCATACGCTCTGGGTGACTGAACATTTAATACACTGCTACAAAAATAACATGCTCACTTTTTCTTTCTTCTGTGTACTGAGTTATTGTGCAGCAGCCAAATCTCTCCAAGCTGAAAATTAAAAAAAAAAATACCTGAAGAGCTCCAGAGCTCACCAAATGTGTCTAAATCTTTTTGTCGATTTTCTGATTAAACATGACCGAATGGCTTTCTTTGCCCAACTAGATTGTGTTAATTTGGGTTAACAAACAGATGAGGTATTTTTGTACTCTACAGAGCACATCCTAAATTATTATTAAATGTTTTTAATATACATTTAGACACGCCCAAACATATCAGATCCGTCTCAGGTTTCTCCGCAAACCCTCCTTCGGTGGTGAACTTTGAGTCGTGAGAATGCTCATTTCCCTGGAACTTACCTTACCTGCTTTTCTCATTTTCTGCGGCATGTCTCAGCAAGGCTGCTATCACTCAGACATTCCTTAAGTGTAAAAGCTACAGCCTGTACCAGTCCTCTTGAAAAAGATACAAGCAACCAAATGTCAAAAGCATGACTCTGCGAATGCAAGACAATGCTGGATATTCAGGTCATCCTGCTGTGAATAGCTTCATGTGTTCTGGCTGCAGCTTTTTGCAGCACTCTGTAGCTGTTGCACCTCTGCATTGTTTGTTGCATTGACACCGAACAATATACCGCGTCCTGCTGACTCTGTAGTTGATATACAGAGTTTTCAGTGATGCCAACATGCACATTTTGGAGTTCGTACCTCCTCCTGCCACCTGCCCTTTAGACGAATGCACGTCCTGCTCTTCCGGAGAGGAATATTCCAGCTGTGTGCTAAATTTATGAGATCCTACACTGAATATTCCAAGCAGCAATGCAGGATGAGGTCATTTTCAGGTAGATTTGATAGGATTACAACTACAGTGTGAAGCAGAACAAAAGAAAACCTGGAAAGGTGCTGGAAAATGTGCCTCAGAAAGGTATGACACGCGACGCCCTTCCCTCCCCAGCTGAACAGAGCAACTTGACAGAGGGACAAGTGTTGCCATTGGCAGAGGAGAGGCCAATGGATTACGAGCTGGTGCTTTATTAACTCGTGTTTACAGCTCTTGTTTAAGCTGTCTTCAACAGAAATCAGGGCACACTTTGACATATTTGCTGGAGTGAAGGTGGAGCACATTTTTTCTGACTCATCAATCCAGTTTCTTACTCCCATTTTTCCTGAAGCAGCTGCAAAATAGCAGATAATCTAATGATGGCGTAGCTGTCAGTCGGTACAAAAGAAAGCACCTTTCTGGACATTTTAGGAGAACAGAGACTCATTGGATCTCCCTGAGGGAAAGGATGAGCGTGTTTCTGTACTCCGTCCTCCCTCCTTTGGGACTATACACTCTGATCTCACGGTATCTGCTGAAGAACCCACACTATCTCCACCGGAAGAAGAAAACAGCTTTCTACTCCACTCAAATTTCACACCGAGGAGGTAAGAGGGGGGCTCTGGAGGGAGGGATCTGTGATCCACGCTGTGCGATGAGGAGCTCAATGCTTTCCTGAAGACATATCTGAGTGGGATCAAGAAAATAAATGGTTAAAATCCTGAAATGTCTGCTACTGAAGTATTTTAAAGTCTATTTCATAGGCTGATAGTTTGTTTTGCCTTTTCTGTCAACTGTGCTGCTGCTCAGATTTGGTTTTTGACTATTTTCAGGATCTGGAGAGAAGATAGAAAATACAATGGAGGCGTTCACAAAGTGAGTACTACCTCAGATTGTAAGAGAAAAATGAGCTCTGCTAAAACACTGAGGCTCAAATATATGCACACTCCCTCACTAGTATTAGCTCACTAGTATTAGCTTAAATATCTTGCAGTACTGTAGTATAGATCGTTTGCATCCATCAGAAAGCTCCTGGCATAATTTACTTTCATCACACCTCCTGGCAGAGCTGGGAGAGTTAAGTTAAATTAGTCAACTTTCTGCCATAAATAAGGATTTTAAACATAGTCCAGCTGTTTTCACTTGCTCAGTTCCAGAAGCTTCATATAGACCGCTTAACCCAGTTGAAAGGCGCTTTCGGTGTGTTGGGGTCCCTGTGTGGCTGGAAAACCCAAACTTCAACCATCCGACCCAAACTGTCAACCACAGATAAAAGGAAAAACAATCCATTGATACTGGTTTGAAACATGTATCTACCCAGGCAATGAGAAGAAATGTTTTATGGTAAACCAAAACAAAGATTAGACTTTCAGCCAAGACTCAAAAGGTATGTTTGAGAGATTCGTTGAGAGAGGTGAGGTTGAGAGAGGTGATGCGCTCAAGCCTAACAGCACTCTATCAGCTGTCAAGCCTGATAAGCCATTACCTCTGAAAGTTAGATGATTATTTTTGTCCCTTTAGGTTTCTTTGCAGTCTGCACACACAGAGTACATCACATTTATCATTTTGGAAATCAGCTACTTCTTTGCTATGTACAGTAAAAGATACAAGACGAAAAACAAATGACAGGATGACAAAAATGCGCTAAAGAAAATGTATGAGAAAGAAAAACCAAACAGAAATGTAGATCATCAGGTCTAGGCTGCGTGTTTTCATCAACGTTGCATCAAAAATCACGTCAGGTATTTCACTGCAGCTAAAACTGCTTGAGGCTCCATCTCTGTCAGTCTTTCTGCTGTCATGGATGCCGATTTTACAGTGGGCATCCAAAGCATGGGATGTGTGTTCCCGCAGGTTATTGTAACGTTCAACCTGGAATTAGTGGTGTTGATCGGTTGTCTGTCGGTTATTGAGTGATTGGTTTTGTATCTGCAGTTTCTCCTCTCTTTTCTGTAGATTGGATTTGCCTATAAATGTATCTTGAAGGGGGCTGCACAGTGGCGCAGTTGGTAGCACTGTTGCCTTGTAGCAAGAAGGTCCTGGGTTCGATTCCCGGCCCGGGGTCTTTCTGCACAGAGTTTGCATGTTCTCCCTGTGCATGCGTGGGTTCTCTCCGGGTACTCCGGCTTCCTCCCACTGTCCAAAAACATGACTGTCAGGTTAATTGGTCTTTCTAAATTGTTCCTAGGTGTGAGTGTGCATGGTTGTTTGTCTCTGTGTTGCCCTGTGACAGACTGGCGACCTGTCCAGGATGTGTCCCGCCTCTCACCCGGAACATTAGCTGGAGATAGGCACCAGCGCCTCCCACTGGTGCCTCTGGATGTATCTTGAAGGAGCATTTGTTGTGAATTGTTAAGGTTTTTTTTGTTTTTACAAATGTAAAGGCTTTTAAACAGCATCTAATGCTCAGAGCAGTGGATTTGGTGCTTTACCGTCTCTCAATAAGACAGGAACAGTCCATAATTTTGCTTTTGAGTAAAACTTATCAGTAAATCAATTTTAGAAATTGATTTGCTGACATAAAAAAAATCTAAATGGCATAAAATGTATACAATTTACGTCCACAGTAGCCTGATGTTGTGCTAATTGTACTTTGAGTTTTTAAAGTGTGACGTCAGATTTAAAAAAATGCTTGCTAGTAATATAAATTAAAGCTTTAATATGATATTCATACTGATTATGAATGTATGTAAGGTCAGGAGAGTGGCCGGTGTTCATTTTTAGGTCAGTCCTTTCAGCATGGATTAATGCTTCACCCCAAAAATCAGACATGTACCTCCTTACAGGAGCTTTTCTCTCTGTTATCAGTGCGGTAGAAAAAGGCTCACAGATGCTGGAGATGGACTGCCACCTGACAAAGGATGGACACGTGGTGGTTTCTCACGACGAGAACCTGGAGAGGCAGACCGGCGTAGACAAAGACATCTCCTCACTCAATCTGGAGGTAAGACAAGCCACCACTTGTCTTTATTGACTGCTTACACTGAAAAAGTGGTTTATGTTTATTTAAAACAGAATGTGCAAAGAATTTTCATTTCACGGTTAATTTTTTTCAGGCTTTATGAAGGGCTTTCAGCATTGATCTTTGGACTTTGACTCCTGTTTCAACTGATTTCATGTCTTATTGCTGTATGAGCTGACGACTGTATGTTTGCAATGACCGTAAAAAGGATGTTTGGATATAAATCTACCAATGCATACAGTCAGAGCCTTATGAAAACAAACACAGTTCTACAATTAAAACTTACCCACTAATAAGCAGGCTACTTAAGTACATCAACTGCATTATGTCTTACTACTGTGCTGCCAAACAATACGTAAAAATGGCATTCAATCTGAATGTGAATCATAAATGAATCAGTCATTGATGCTCTAATAAAACAAAAAGTGGAAAAAAATTGTTTAAATTGCAAAAGTCGCAACGGCAATCCTAGTTTCAGTTTCAGTAATCTCTACAGTTTTTCAACTAGAATTTATTCTAGTTGAAAAACTAGGATAGTTTTAATCACTTATAATAATAATAAACAATATGGTATTTGCCTATTACCCTTATGCATAGTACCACTGGCAGCGAAAACATCCCACATCATAATGCTGCCACCATTATCGGTTTTTGAAGTTGTATTTAAAGTGAAAGTGTCACTTTAAAAAAAGCAGGAAACCAGACTGCAGAGAGTCAAAAATCAAAAAAATATCTGCAGCAGACAAATATCATCTAAAACGTTTTACAATTGCATTTCCTGAGTGGATCGTTATCCTTCATCTGATCATCAAACGTTTGTTTGGTTCTTAGTTAGTTGCTCTTTGTGATTCACCTCATTAGTACTAATTACTGTTCTGTGTGGGGAAGCTAAGCTAAGTTATCCAAGTTATCAAGATAAACAGCATGACAATAAAACAACAATCCTTTGAGAAGTGTCAGGACTGAAAATCAGTAAAAACAATTAGGCAAAATACAAGAAAACAAAAACTTTAAACAACCTTCAAAAAGCCTTGAAAAAATACAAACTAAGAGCACATTAAATCTGTCTGTTAGCAACAAGGTGTAAAGAAATAGGAGAGTGAAATAAGAAAGAGGCCATCAGGCTTTATTTCAGGTTAGTTGATTGGTGGGTTTTATAAGCACATCTATGAGCTAAAGAGTCTTTGAGCTCAAACATCCTGGTGAACTGATGTTTATATTCAGCCTTTTATTTATCTTAAGAAAATAATCTGTTTGCTTAAGTGCTGGAACTCTTTCAGGGAAATGTTCACATCCAGGTAAGTTGCAGACACTAACAGATCTGGAAGGTGACTTGTACAACTAAAAATACCTGTAAATAAATGCAAATATTTTAGCTTAATTAACATTGAGATGACTGTTTTCGGAACTAAGGTCATTTTTTTTTATTATTATTGTTTCAGGATTTGCCTCTGTATAAGGAAAGGCTGGAGGTGGTATTCAATGCAGGCCAGTTCCTTCTCTCTTGTTTAGATTATTAATCATTAATGAAAATGTGTTTAGTGAAGGTATTGGTCAGAGGAGTGTGTGTTTGTTTAATACCCGCTAACTTTTCGCATCGTACTGCCCTTCAGGCCACGAGAACGAAAGTGGTACAGACAGGAAGATTGCTCTGCTGGAAGATGTGTTCAGGAAATTCCCAAAGATCCCTGTCAGCATCGAGATCAAGGAGGACAACCCACAGCTGATGCGAGAGGTGCAGAAACACTCCATATGAAGCAGATAAAAAAATAAAATACAAGCATATCTTGCCCAAAATTAAGGACAAGCTGCAGCAATTTTGATGGTCATATTTTGATTCAAGATTTATTCGCTCAAGACTGTCCCCCAAAATTATTTATACCCCTTGAACTTTTTCCTCACTACCTCATATTTTTAGACACATAAGTCTGAATAGTGTGCCATGTCTTTGTATTCAGCCATGCTCTCTCTGAGTCATTATGCTTGCATGCAGAAAGAGGTTAAGTGACCTCTAAAGCTAAATGGTTGTCCGAGATTTTATTTAGCAGTATCCAAGTAAAGGGGTAAAGGTCTTTAAACAGATATTTACTTTAAAAATTAATAATATGGCTAATTTCCCCTCTGCGTCACAGTTTTTCCACTTTTCCTTTACCTCCAACAGTTTATTCTCAAAGTATTTAGCTCCATTCATCCTCCCGTTATTTCTGACCTGCCTCTGTGACTCTAAGAATAATATTCCCACAGTATGACGATGCCACCACCGTCGCATAAAATGTGTGGTTGTAACAGTTTAAATGTGGAAAAAGTTCAAAGAGTATGGCATACCACCCAAATGTACATTTAGAGAAAAATTGGTTGAATTTGGCTCCTATGCTGATATTTGTGGTGGTAATAAGCTTGTTTTGTTTTGGTCGAAAATACAGTTTGGAAGTAGACTGTACTGCATGGAAGTGGATGTTCGTGGTTTTCATCACGATCATGTCTACCTGCAGGTGTCAACCCTGGTTAAACGCTACGACAGGGAGGGCATCACTTTGTGGGCTTCCGAGGACGCCAAAATCCTGAACAAGTGTCGCGGTATCGTAAGTTGACCGGCAGGGGGAGATAGAGTACCAAACAAAAACCTTTACCGCACACTCACCCACTGAAACGCAGATTTGCTTCTGTGTTGGTGGAAATATACACGTTAAATGCCTTTACAAGTTTTTAGCATGTGTTTTTCATTCCTCTGTTGTCTCTCCTTCTCCATGTTTCAAAACCTCTGTCTGTGTTTCTTTGTAGAACGGCTCTATGCCCTACAGTTTCTCCAAACAGCGCGGCATCCTGCTTCTGCTTCTCTATTACACGGGCCTGCTGCCCTTTGTACCTGTGGGAGAGAGCGTACTGCAGTTCTACCTGCCACGCGTCATTAACAGGTCTGTTTGCAGAGCCTGTTTGCCCTGTAAGAGATGTAGTTCTGGTTAAAAAGACCGAGCTCTGTGCAGTAGGTGCTTACATGTGATTACGATTTCAGCACAATTTCTCTTTTTGTATGAAAAATTTAAAAAAATATATATCTATTTGTTTATTTCGGTCATTCATTTTAAACTGTAAATGTGTGAAATAAACAAATAAATGAACATTTCAGATTGGTGTTTAATGTCTTTCTTGTGCACTGATAGGACCTACAAACCCGAAAACCCCGGAATCCTGAAGAAAAGCTGGGTTATTTCTTTAATAGATAAGTAAGTCCGACTTTTGACTATCTGTGTTATTTACCAGGAAGAAACTCTTCAAGGCCCGACTGGAAACATGGAATCATATTTCTTGTTTTTATTCCATGTAATCCTTTTCTCCTTTTAATGCTTTCAGAACAACAATGAGAAAAAACCTTTTCAAGCACCTTGCAGACCGTGGGATACAGGTACCACCTTAAGGTTTATTCTAGTACCGTCGCTTAGTATTGATAAGTTTTACATGACAAAACATTAACCACTGTGATGTGGCTCGGCCCTTCCTGGGAGATTACTCTTTGTTTGTGCTTGCCCAACTATTTATAGACCAGAGGCAGGAACCTGCTTCCTCCATGTCTCCTTCATTGGACCAATAATGATCCAAACTGAATTGAAATGTATTAAGACACTTTCACAGTTTACGCCGTATGAAACACGGTTAACTGAGTGGATAATAATGGTCTCTATGTTTGCAACTGTAGGTTCATTTATTTGTTTGCAATAAAAATGAAGACATCAAGGCTGCGTTTGACCTGGGAGCCACAGGAGTCATGACTGATTATCCAGCTCTGCTCTCTACCTACGTCAAAACACACATGGGAGTGGATGATCCCAACAGCAGCAACACTCCAGAACAAGTGCTCTTAGGACTCCAGAATCACCAAAGACTAGAACAGACATTGCCAGACCAAGGAGGAAATCCATGCGTCCAAAGTGAACAAGATTAGTTTGCTGCCAGACACTGAGCTGATAGGACATAGGTTTCATTCACGTCTCTAATCACACAGAACGACCCATCACTGCCGACGGTGTGATCATGTCTGCTGTACGTATACAGACAGGTCGGTATGTAAAGAAACAGTTGATGAGCTTTGTCAGCAGTGAATGTTTAACTAGCCGCAGCCTGTCACCTGACAACCCATGATAAGACACTAAACAAACATGACTTTGTTATGACAGGCTATTTTATGACATTATTGATTGGTTTAGGGTGAATATTTTGTGTTTTTGGATAATAAAAAGGAAAAAGAAATTGTGCTTTAGACCAGTGTTTCCCAACCCTGGTCCTCAAGGCACACTGTCCTACATATTTTAGAGGTTTCCCTGCTTTAATGTGCTTGATTCGACTGATGGCAGTTCAACAAACACCTGTTAATCAGTCATCAATTGAAATCAGCTGGACTGAAGCAAGGAAATACCTAAAACATGCAGGGCAGTGTGGCTTGAGGACCAGGGTTGGGAAACACTGCTTTAGACTGCTTCATAAAAGTGTTTATACTCCCTGAACCACAAGCTTCAATGTGATTGTGGGGATTTTATTTGGCCACAGGTTCTCAATTGGTTTTAAGTCTCGACTTTGACCATTCTTGAATGAAAAGTAGTCATCTGGAAAATTATTTGTAAGAAAACTTATTCAAGTACTGAGCAGGTACTTGAGTAGCCTCTCATGAGATCTGATTTTATTTGCGCAAAATGATTCAATCAGAGAGATGATTGCCTAACCCTGGTCTGAGCGTCTGCACAGCTTTCTTCCTGACCTGTCAGCTAATCTGCTTGGTTTTCGTCAGGATATTTGCTCACTAATGTTCTCTAACAAACCTCTGATGCTTTCACAGAGCCACAGGATTTATACAGCGATTGAGTTACACACGGGTGAACTATATTCACTAATTATATACCAGATTAAAGAGGGATAAATAACAATGCACATCACACTTTTTAGATTATTGTTTGTCAAAAATGATGAGAACAGTATATTTGTTTCCTTTAACTTCACAACTATCTTTGTGTTGTTCTGTAAAGTACTTGGAAAAAAGAATTCAAATTAAAAAAATGTGAAACTGTTCAAGAGGGTTGAATACTTTTCAAGGAACCAGACGTGTGCATGCACACACACACATGATAACAAGGTAGTGTTATTATGAGAATAAACATCTGTGTTTTGTCAATTTATGTTACCTAATGTTTACCATGTGCAATGGATCTCACTCACGTCTCTGTTTTCCTTAGCAGCTGTGACCAAAGTCTGGCCACACTGCAACAATGACAATCAATCAGTCTGTTGCTGAAACAAAGGCTGAACTTTTCTGAACCAGTTCCCTGTGCTGATCAGTGTGACAGCAGAGTTAAAATGGTATAAAGCTGTAAATCTAGCTTTTTGTCACATTGGTTCAAATGGGAGCAAGTTTGAATCAGAGAATATGTCTATGAAATAATGTCATTTGTAATATCTTTTGGAATCAAGTGTTGTGGTAATGCTCTTCTAAATCATTTGTTGGTCATGTCACATGTCCAGGCCTTTAACTGGTGGTCAGCTGAACAACAGAAACTGTATGAACCTGGTGGTGGAAATGTTTGACTCAATAAGGAGCTCATCAATGAAATATAATCATTTGTTTGAGAGAATAAAACAATGATTACGCTTGTTAAGCAAGCATATTGTAACAGATTACCTATAAAAAGTAAACTCCTTGGTAGATTTTGGGAAGGGCTTTTCAAATGGGTCACATAAATAAAATAAAATAAAATTTAAATTAAAACAATCTGATTTCCTGATTCTTGACATTTTGAAAATTCTTTTTAGTCAATTTTGCATCTTGTTTTTAAATGACAAAAATTGACAAGCAGTGAAAGACAGAGTCCTGTTTATGCCCTATCTAGCCTGATATGCCACACAGTTCAAAATGGATATTGAGATCTAGCTTCAATCCCAGAGCAGCCTTTTAATTTTTTCTTTGTTCTGTTTAATTCAGAATCAATTTAGGAAAAATCACAGAAAGAATAAAATTACCTGGACAACACAAGCAACCAAAATCTAAAATGGCTACCATTGTTCCAAGATAGCTGGAACATGTCATTGTTCTATATTTATCTCTGGTTTAATGTCAGAAATACTAATAAATAGTTTATTCCTCCACCTTTCACTACGTTTTGTATGTGTGGCCGCCATATTGGATACTGAACTCAGGGCTGTTTGGCTAACTCTGACTTTCCCTGTCAGGTATCTGACTTCAGGGGACATTCTTGTTCTATTTCCAATGGGTAACTTGGAAAGTTTGTCTTTCGAGCACAAAGAAATTGGAGCTTATCAAGCAGCTACCAGGTATTGTATTCAGCATAGCAGTCGATCATATAGAATGTAGGTAACGTTGCCATTAATAAAACAGCTTAACATTCTGATGGTTGATATAATGTCAACTTGGTAACACACACATTACTCTACAACCTATATTTATGAACATGATTTTTAATGTTAAAACTCATCTAATTAATAGAAATATGATTCTCTATTTACATTGTTTTGTTATCTTTTGAGAGGTCATTCAAATTTCCTATTCAATCCAAACCTCTTGGTTGATTGAAAAATAATTTTACATCATTTAAATCTGCCAGTGGTGTGAATATTTTTATCTTGAAAGTATTAAACATGAAATACAATAGTAAAAAATATATAGAGAGATAACCATGATTACTTTGAGCTACATTGGTCCATAAAAACTTGCCGTCCTTATAAAGGTCAAGGAAAATAAGTGAAGAACTGCTGAGGGGTGGAAAGATCGGACTCTTTAGAGCCACAACATCTGAATCCTGGAAAAAAAGTCGGACTTCCCACCACTAAAGCCAACCCAACATTTATGAAACTGGATCAAAAAGCGAGCCTATTGATAGCCATAAAAGGCTCCCGTGAAGCCGAAGCTGATTGGTTGACCCACATTCTAAACGTCATCTGGGAGCTGTGATTGGTTGACGGAGGTTTGTTTTGCACCCTTCACCCTTCCTCCATCTGCGTGCTTTCATAAACAAACAGCATTTTTGTTCGGCTGGGGAACGCATTGCCCTCTGGTTTGTCAGCTTGCCAGTATTGTCAGGTCTCCGGCTCCTGTTTTTGAAAAGGCCGTGGAAGAACTTTGTTGTTGAGTCAGAACAGAAACGCGGGCTCTGCTACAACAAAAACAGTCTGAGCTGTTTTTTTTCTCTCCCCAACCGTCAGCGCGTGGAGGACTATAGCACCGAGGCGAGCTAAAGGCTGGACTTCACAGTCTTAACATTTGCTCTTTCTTTCTTTTATTAAACTGTCAGTCACTAAAGACCGCTTTGTATACTTTGAACAGCTTCAGTTTTAGCAGGTGAGTGGAAACAGAAGAAAACATTTCGCCCATCTTCACTGCAGTGCCGACTTTGCGCAGCTAGCATGCTAGTGCTGTCCTTTGTAACAGAGTCATGTTTTTTGGCCCTTTTAGCAGCTCGTGTAGACGATTATCAATGTGGAAAAAGCTCTGCACATTGATATGCGGCTTAACTGGTGGCCTAATTGAGCCAAAGCTTGATTGTGCAAATTGTTTTGAAACAGGAAGTAGTCAGGCTGAACTATGTCTTCGCCTGCTTCGTCTTTGTGATATAAGATTATACAACTCACTGCTGATTGTATGCAAATGTTGTTGATCGCTTTTTTTTTTTCGGTAAAACAAAATAAACTTCCACTTTGTAAGAAAACGAGACCAAGAACATATTAAAATGGGAAAACCGCCTGCAACATTTCTAAATATCTAAATCTAGCGTCGTTATTTAGATGAACTGATCCGAATTTAACATTTCTCCCCCGTTTGTTCTAAAACTTCTACCTCTCTCAAAGGACCTGCAATATATTGTTTTCTCTTTTCTACGTTATGATTTTTAGAACTAAAAGACGGAACTTATCAAAATCGGCAGAGAATAGCTTGATCGATGCAGTTGTAGCTCAGATAATAACCAAATATTCACTGATCAGGCTTGTCTATCAGATCGAATAGACTCTATTTAGGACTACAACACATTGGACTAGAACTACACTGCTGGTTTTGTTTACAAAAATTTATAAATTTTTGAGTGTAGCAGGAAATGAAGGAATTGCAATATTATTATTGAACCAACGATCCTTCACATTCATCAGATACTTATTCAAAAAGTGCATTAAAGTGCATGTTGTCATTGGGTGTTGTGTTCACAGTCTGAAAATGGAATTGGAATTATAAGTTTTTGTTCTGCTGATCAAATCAAAGGGAAATTCTGATATCCAGGTGATTGGAGATGCACCAATTAATCGCCTAGTCTTTTACTTCTCTGTTATAAATGATGACAAACTAGTCAAATAGTGAAAAAGATCGGGTGCGGAGGTTTGTTTTGTTTTTGTTGCTCTTTACTAAATGCAACAAAGTGAAGAACTTCATCCATTATTGATCTTTAAATGACACCTGCATGTATACCAGGAAGGGGTACTGGTCAGGACAAACCTAATCGGTGTATATCTAGGTCAGATGTTTTCTGCAGGTCCAGAACTTTGACAAATAGAATTGTACATCTTTAATGAGCTGCGTGCAGTAGCAACCAAATCTGTTTGTATTCAAAATGTGACTCTCCTTAGTGATCTGACCTGAATTCTGTTCAACCAAGTGAAATCCAAAGCGGTTTTTCCTGGATTATCTTATACATTAATGCAACATGTGCTCTCTGTGTTTTTCCTGTACAGACATGGTGAAGCTGACAAAAGCCAAGACCTTCCAGGCCTACCTGGACTCTTGCCACCGCCGTTACAGCTGTGTGCACTGCCGCGCCCATCTGGCAAACCATGACGATCTTATCTCAAAGGTAAACATGCTACCATGCCTCAGTTGTAATGCTTATTTTGAATGCTTTACTTTATATGCGGCCTAGTTTTCCTCTAATGTATTAAAAATAGAAAAATCAGCAAGAAACTGGTGTTCATTTTGTTCTTCATTTCATGTGGGTATTTTTTTCCCCCTATTACTTTCAGTCATTTCAAGGCAGCCAAGGCCGAGCGTACCTCTTTAACTCAGTGTGAGTATTTTGGATGCAACCACAAGTTACATAAGAGAGTTGTTTATTTAATCATGAGTTTCTTTTTTTTTTTTTTTTGTCACTTCCTCAAACGTCTTCTTTGAAACACTTGGCAATTTTTGACCTTTTTTCCAAAGCATGCAGTTTCTGAAATGTTCTTTCCATCTGAACACACTGCTGGGAGCAAATGTGCTTACACTAACCATCCTGTCAACAGATAATTAGGTTGGTTTTTATTCCTCCTGATTGGACCTCGAAGTTAGGTCAGTTCACTTTGGTCATGCTTGAATTTTTTTAGGTTAGTGGGTCAGCAATAAACTGAAACAGAAGCAAGTCCATTAACGACATTAAATGTGCTTAAACCTTCTTAGATTTTTTTTTTTTTTTAAGAAATGCCCTGGTATGTACTTCCTTTTCATGTTCTGTAAACTTCTCCTATGAAAAGACATAACAGTAGCTGTGGGAGGAAGCTGACTGCGCTGTTGAGGAAAGAAGTAGTAAAAACATCTGATCTGGGACATCGCTGTTGATTTCAGGGTTAATGTTGGCTGCGGTCCCGCTGAGGAGAGGCTGCTGCTTACAGGACTCCACGCAGTGGCCGACATTTACTGTGAAAACTGTCACACCACTCTTGGCTGGAAATATGTAAGTAACTCTTACAGTACATCCAGTAGTTCTTTACAATTACAAAGACATTTCTCACTGTGTTCCAGGTTCGTGCAGAAAACCATCCAACTGAAAAGAAATGACAATTTAGATAAATGTTCATACTCCTTGCACATTCTCTCACTTTACAAACACAAATTTATGTGTGATAATTTGATTTTATGTGATCAACATAAGGGTAAAGGATGCATGATTTTAAATGTTACTTACACATAAAAGTTAGAAAAAATGTGGCATGGAGACAGGAGTCATTTTTAATTGAGAGCATCTGTAAACTCCAATTTCAAGTCTTCCAATGGTTTCTCCGATGTATTTATGTCTGGACTTTTACTAGGCCATTCTATCAGGCCTGTATGACATTCAAGACTTTTCACCTGTAACGTTGACTTCCTGTGATCACCAGCAGACAAGGTGTTTCTTTCACAAATAAAAAGCCTGCTAGACTAGTTTGTTCCAAGCATGCTGCACATTGTTAGACTTTTATACCCTCCTTTTAATCACCCATCTCTTCTAAGCCTCGTCAGCTCTAACCAGTCAGTTCATAATTACTCTGAGGCTTATACACAAATTTCTTCCCATGCATTATTGCAATGGTAACGCTGCTCAGTAGAAGTGGAAACCGGGAGAGTGGGTATTTGTTTCCTGTGACAGAGTTCCTCTGTTTGCTGTAAACCTTGGACTTTAAAACGCTGCAGGTCATTTCAGACACAATAAAATCCTGGAAGACACAAACAGGTTTTTTCTGTTTTTGGAAATATGCGAAGTAGGAAAGACTTTACTGAAACAATCAAATCAATCAAATTTTATTTGTATAGCACATTTCAGCAGCAAGGCATTTTAAAGTGCTTTATGTCATAACAAACACAAAGTCATGCAACATAGAATCAACAATCAAAACATGACAATAAATCAAGTTCCATCATTAAATTTGTAATTGATTACGTTTCAAATGCAATTCTAAACAGGTGGGTTTTTAGTCGAGATTTAAAGGAATTCAGTGTTTCAGCTGTTTTACAGTTTTCTGGAAGTTTGTTCCAAATTTGTGGTGCATAGATGCTGAA
>CAEGAG010082697.1:0-14019 GCA_903067065.1 Brachyrhaphis terrabensis | reverse complement strand
GCCTGGACCACGGAGGGGCCGGCCGGCGCTCGTAGGTCCTGTAGGGAATCTTGCAGTGGACCTTGGTGAGAGGTTGCCTGCTTCCATGAGTCATCATGTAGCCCTCCCTCTCCTCCTTCTCCCAGCAGCTGGCCTGCTCCTTCAGCCGCTCGGCCTGGTAATTAAACGGACAAGATGCATTATCTCTGGGAAAGGAGCATGCACGGATAAAGAAAAAAAAAAGAGAAAGAAAACCATCTGAGCAAGGAGGCTAATGGGAAAACAAGAGATTTGAATTAACATCATGACAAATGAATCATTGCAGGTTTCTTCCAGATAATATGAGCAGCATCCTGATTGGATGTCTGCCCGTCAGGATGAAAAGATTTCCGTAAAGCAACCGTAGAGAGATTGCATTTCATGGTTTATTCAGTACTATCAATTATATGATGATTTAGGGGTAATTTTGCACAACATTAGATACCTGCTGAAAGTCAAAGTGAATTTCTCATTATTAGCCTCAATTTAAACTCCTCAGCCAATCTAACATACATCTTCTAAAAGCATTTCAGGTACATGGAGACAAATAACTACCAGCATAGCTCAATAAAACATTAATTTACTTTAGTTTGATTCTGTTCAAAATTGAAAAACCTACTGCATAAATTCATTACACATAGTTGCTGAAAAAGCAATGTCATTAATATAGATGGAATGTTGAGTGGAAGGAAGAAATGAGTTAGAAAAAGATGCAAAGGAGATGAATCATAACTATCAAGATGTAAATAATCACCAAATTTCCCTTTCTGAACAGATTTCATATTTTTTGATGACATTCTAACTTTTTGAGGTGTACATGCATTTTTTTCTCTCGAGCTCAGAAACCTACATCCATCTCTGCCTCCCTTTCTTCCTCAGACAGGACAGCGTTCAGAGTGGTGGAGGGAGTCCATCGCAGGGCGTCCGGGTCCACCTCATTCTTGCGCGGGTTAGCCCTCAGCCTCTCCATGTGCCTCTGAATCAGCCTCTCTCTTCTGACCAACACGGTCCTACAACACAGAGGAGCAGAGCGCAAGAATTAGGAGTCAGAGTGGAGAGAGAAGAGAGGCGGGGGGATGTGCAGTTAAACACAAGCACAAAGACAAGCTCTTCGGGACCGCAGGTGCTCCATGTCCTTGGGGGTACTTAACCTGACTTACTTCTGTCAATATTCAGCAGCATTAATGGATATGCTGTTAAAAATACTCCCTGGCCTGGATAAGTCAGACGGCGTGCAAAAGCGGCAACTGAAGGAGAGAGTGGCTGTGAAACTGACCTGCCGTCCCGTCTGTCAATCATGCCAAGCTGCTGGAGAGTGGCGGCGATGTCATGTGGACACATCCCAGTGGCCCTGCTGATTCCTTTAACGCTGATGTGTTTATCTGGGTGCTTATAAAGGTGCTCCAGCATGACACTTTTCCAATATGCCAGGTAGGATAAGCGACCCAGTTCTGACAGCGGCTTCTCTGGGGAGCCAGCTTGTCCTTCTTGTCTGGTGAGGAGGTAACCTAAAAAGACACGAATCAAACACACACACAAGGGAAAAAAAATGCTTTAGTCAAGCTAAATAGTGCCGCTGGGTTGTTTCCTCACATATTCAATGAGGTCAGAATGTGACAAAGAAGTCATCGTTTTATGTCGTCAGCCACTGTTAGCAAGCTACGACGGAGGCTGATAAAGTTTTGTTGAAACTAGAAGGCTGTTTTTGAGACTTGTAAAGTAATTACCATATTAAATTCACAACTATGCGCTATTGTGTTGTTCTATCACATGCAATCCAAATAAAATATCTAAACGTTTCTGGTTGTAATGCAACAAAATGCGGAAAAAGCTTACGGGATATAAGTACTTTAGCCTGGCACTATAAAGGAGCCAAACAGAGAAGCAACTGAATGTCATTGCTCACATGACTGCACTAAGGACAGATAATGAACAAGAAAAAATCTAATATGTATATGAGTGTAATTAGTTTCATGGCCGCCCTGTAAAGGGTCATCCATTACGAGAGACATGAAATTAATTAATGCCTTTTAACGGCACCCACTTCTGAGAGCCAAACAAGCACATCTAATGGCAGAACAGTGAACATATAACAATATTTCACTGATTGTGACAATATTTATAACTAAAGCTAAGATAATGAGCCTTTGATTGCAATGAATATAGTAATGAAATTAAACGAGAAAAACATTTCCTGCTCTTTTCTGTTCTGAGTTCAAAGGGAATATTTTCCTAGCAAACACGTATTTTTGAAGCTACCTGTGAAAATGTGTTCCTCCAAAACAATCCAATATAACAGAAAATCTTAATCTAAACAACTTCCAGCACCAAAGCTACATTTTCCAATAAAGCCTTCAAAGAGCTCAGAACTCAGCTGCGTTCAATCTCCCTTAATCCCCGTCTTTGTTATCTGCTCACTCTCAATATCACAGATCCTCTCGCATCTCTGTGTCTCAATGGCTCCCAAAAGTGAACAGGAAATCAAATGCTCCATTACCGCCCGCCCTCCCTGCGCTGGCCCCCTGTATTTTTTCCCCCCTTTCTTACACAAACAAAGTCAACAATTCTTGAATTTTTTCTTATTACTTTTTAAAAATGCCTATACGGACAAAAAAACCTGCCAGGCCAAACACAGAAATCCACTCAAGGCAGCAACTGTTCTCTTAAGTGGACCGCAGAGCTATAAATATTGTATGTGTTGCATTTACTACCACTCAAACATAAAAGCAGCATCTACACCTCGTCACAAGTCAACAAGAGAGAATTGGGGGCTGTTATTTCGTATAGAAATAGCTGTTTAGGTGAAAACACTACTAGGGATCGAATAACACAAGCAGCCATAATATTGTTTTTCGCTGTGTGATTGCCTAAGCACTGCACATGAATGCTCTTGATTAGACCCTTTCAAAGCCTTAACAAAATAACAGCACCTTGCCACAAGCTACAAATCCCCCTTTTAATCTAAAATTATTTGTAAAGACCAATAAAATAGGCAAAATTGTGTTTCTGGTAGTCCAAAAACAAGCATTAAAGAACTTACTGAAATCAATGAGGAACCTTCCAAATCCTTGCCTTTGGTACTGAGGCATAATCATTATGCAGGAGACATTGTACTTCTGCTGGCAAAGCTTTTCCTGAGGGAAGGAGAAACAGATCAAGTATGTCAGAGCTCTGCTGAAGCTGGCAATTTACTGCACCTGCCACTGTCCTTGTCTTTACACACAAAATACACACTCACACACATAATGGCTTTCAATTTAAGAGCACGGCTGAGTGAGAAATTAGGCACGTAACTGATGATTATCAGTAAATCAGCTTGATGAGAGAATCTGTTATTTAGCAAGTCAGAGTTGTTCGGCAAAGCCAAAATTATTAGAAATATACTTCAAATCCTCCAAAATCAGTTTAAAAAACTAATTTCCATGCTGGAAAAGCAGACTTAATGCACTGAGGTCTTTTTGTAATCGTTTAAAAAATGAAGTGCCGTAATCCGTAGTTTCCCATAAAATCACCCTGTAATCCATACCTTGGAGAAATAGCCCACAAGATGACAGCCTTTCTCATCATTCTTCGTAAGTATGTAGAAGAGGAAAGGCTCCACATCATAATACAAGGTCTTGTGATCCAGGAAAAGCTTGGCTAACAGGCAGAGGTTTTGGCAGAAGAGTTTGCTGACATTTCCATCAACCTAAACATGAAAAAACAGAGAAGAGAGAGAAAGAAAGAAAGAAAGAAAGCAAGGGGACAGTGTTTAAGCAGCTTGTATATTTCCCCCTGCTCATTATTGACCTCATTCATTGGTGAAATCTCATGCTGTACACAGTTGTTGCTCTGTTGCCATAAAGGAGAGCTGACCTCAAACACGGAAAGGTTGTCCTTTCTGTAGATTTCAGTGGCGGGAGGGTGAAACCAACCGCACTTCTTTGTGTGTCTCTGGAGAATGTTTTTGCTTCTCATATACTTCAGGCAGAACTCACACAGATAAAGCTTTTGTAATCTGTAGGAGACAATATTTAAAGCTGAAGTTTAGACTTCTAGTATGAGAGGTATTTACAACAGAACCAAGAAAAGAAGGAAACTTCTGAAGTAAAAATAAACATCACCTTGAATATTCAGGCGGGTACGGTGACGAGTACCATGTCTGGATCTCGTACTTCCCGAATTCGATGACAGCGGGACAGCGGACGAAGTCTGTGTTCGTTAGAGAGCCAGTTTTCTATGAGAGATGAAGAATCGCTTAGCAACTCAAATCATTTAAAGTTACATTGCTTCTTATCATCAGTAAATGTTATTATATTGAAATAAATTCAGTTTATGCTTCCCGTGAGGGAACAACAGATACATCAAGATACATGAGAACAAGATGGGCCTCTTAAACACAGTAAGAGCAGTTTTATGGTTGTCAAATCAGTCATTCTGATAGTCTGAACATGTGCCTGTTTTTCTATCATCCAACTGGAAAATGTTCTGCACATGATCATTTCAGTCAAACCATAACAGATTTTGTTGCATTTACCAATTTAAACAACAACCAGAGAAAGCGGAATCATAACAAATTACACGTAACATAGATGTAAATGATAAGTTCATAGACATTTTTACAAACTTGAAGAGTTTTCTAGAACCAAATTTTCAAAGTTCTCTGTCCTTTTTAGCCAATTTTTAGCCCCTGGGATGTTCAGTCTATTTTTGCTCATATTTAAAGTATAGAAACAGTCTGCAAGTTTACAGAAAATATTTCAGAGGTAAAGCTTTACAGACAGATATGGATGGATGAATAATAGACAGGTGGCTGCAGCTCTCATAAAAAATGGGATAAGTGATTGTGTGGGAGGGTTATCAGCCTCTCCCTGCTTTATTCCCGTAATTTGCCAACATGCAAAGCTATGTAGAAATCTCAAATCGCAACACTCCCCAAACTTTTCTTATCCCATTTCTCACCTGAGCAGCAAGTTCCTGGACACGAGTGAATGTCTCAATGTCTTCCTCCGAGACGTGATCTCTGGACATGGCCGCCAAGTCCACTTGGGCCTCCTGCTTCACATGCAGCTTGCTGAGGTGGCCTGTCACAGGCACAATAGGAAATCAACACCAACGCATCAAACACCAGCCTGTTTAAAGCAGCCGCAGCTGAATAATCTCATAAATGCATTCTATGCAAATGTTCTTATACTGTGAATACTGCTGCCGAGTCTCTGAGGAATTTCATAATGTATCATCTTTGCATGTTTGTATTAAAATCCCTAATGTAATGAAGTGAAACTAAATCACTCTAATTGCATAACCGCTTTCATGTGCTTAGTCATCCACCAAGACAGTTTCCCATGAATTAAGAAGCCGATGCAGCGAGGGGAGCGAGTGTCGACATGAAAAGCAACTGATGTTGGAAAGCAGGCAGTAATTTTATGAAAGACATCAACAACATGACTTAACCACCAAAACAAAAACCCATTAGGAGTGGAAGTGAAGTGTCATCAGCATATTTATGGATATACAGTACCTTGCACATGTGTTTATACTCTGAACGTCTTGACATGTTTATGAAGTTACAACCACAAACTTAAACGTTTTTAATATGATTTTAGTGGCATACCAGCACAAAATAGTGCATAATTGTGAGCAGGAATGCTCGCATTATGCACCCTTTTAGAAGTAAAAATCAAAAGCATTTTGACAATTGTGGCATGCATTTGTATTTACCGCCACTCTAATCTGTTAATGCAGGAATTGAATCCAGTTGAACCATTTGCTTTCAGATGTTTCCAAATTAGCCTTATTCAGCCTAGTATCTGGAAATGGAAAGAGTATACCAAACTGCATTTTTACTACCCAAACTGACTGAGTGGGCAAAGTGAGAATTAATCAGAGAAGCAGCCAAGAGGTCCATGATAACTCTGGAGGACTAGAAACCCAATCTGTTGACAGGACATCTATTAGTTGTACTTTCCACAAATCTGTCTTTAATGAAAGAGTGGCAAGAAGAAAATAGTTGTTCAAGGAAAAGTATAACATGTCCAACACTAAAGTGGACTCAAGTGATTTGTTTAGAAGAGACCAAAATTTTACTTTTTGGCCTTCAGTTGCTTTTTCTCAGCAGAGACAGGAAAGCTGGTCAGAGTTGATGGGCAGTCCTGGGAAAAAAAAACCTTAGAAGCTGCAAAAGGTTTGCGCTCCACCAGGACAACAACCCTGAACACACAGAGCTGAAATAGGATTTAGACTGAGAATCTGAGGCAAAACTTCACAATTTAAGTTCAAAGACCTTACTCTTCTATTCTTCTTTCCCTTTAGGACTTAATTTCCTACCCTCATACCAACTAACTTCATGTCTTCTTTCAGCACATCAGTAAATTCCTCTTGACCTCCCAGCCTGTGGTTCCATCCTCAGCATCCTTCTACTGCTATAAATATTGTGTCCCCTCTGCACATGTCCAAACCACCTGGCCTCTCTGATTTTATCTCTAAAGCATCTAACTTGAGCTGTCTGTCCAATGTACTCAATCCTAATTTTATCCATCCTCATCACTCACAAAGACAACCTCAACATCTTGAGCTCTGAAACCTCCAGTTCTGCCTTCTGTCTTTTCCTCAAAGGAACTGTTTCACTCATCTGCAAACATCACAGCCCATGGAGACTCCACTCTAAGCTTAACTGTCTTCCTGTCCATCACCAAAGCAAAGAAGATGGAGCTTAGAGCTGACCTTTGATGAAGTCCTACATCCACCTTGAAATCCTCCAGCACATCTCACTGCTGTCTCACAGCTCTCATACATGTCCTACACCACAGCTGTTCTCAGATGGTCTTAACTTAAACTGACAGAACATGACCTATTTTGCATTTAGCCTGTGAATGTACAAAGCTAGTAGATACATAACCCAGCAATCCTGCAGTTATAATAGTAGAAAAACTTAGTTCTACAAAGTATATATTTAAAGGTGATTACAAATGCACACCAAACATTAAAAAAAAAAAAGGGTGAGAACTAGTTGTCCCGTTAGATTAATGCTTCATATTGCTCTATCACAAAAAGCCCACATAAACCCCAATTAATTTAAAGTTTGCGGTTGTACTGTGACAAAATGTGAAAAAACATCCATGAGTATAAACACCTTTGCAAGGCAATATATACTGCTGCTTGTTTGAGCAGAAGCTCAAAACTTCTTGAAGTATGTATCCTTTAGTTTTTCTTCTGTTATTATTCCTACTAGGACTTCATTCTGGTGGACAGTAAAATATGAGGGTGAGTGCACTTCTGGGTGTAATCATCGTGTCAGCTCTGAGTCAACTTGGGTGGCTGAATTACTGGGTTGTATGTGTCTAATGACCACTGGAAGTGAAGCTGAGAAGACACGGTGGGATGAGGAGGAGCGCAATGTGACTACAGGCTCTACTGTGTGGTGATCACAATGTGCACACTATTGGAGAGGGTCAAGGACAGAGCAAGGAGCGGTATGAGGGAGTTAGTGGGCCATGCACTATGACAAAAAGCCAACGGGCGAGAAGATGGAAGCCATTGAAACTTCGCAGCCAAGTCAAAACGCAACGAAACTGTGTTAATGAACTAAACCTAATTCAAATCAGGAGGAGGATTAGTAGCCTGTTAGAATGTTGAGGGTGACTTCAAAAAGAAAATATTTGCTCTACAATTGCTAGTGTCAAGCTTAACAAAAAAAAAGAAAAAAGAAGCTTAAAGATGTGGAGACGCAGGTCTTGGCTGGTATTTTGAGCCTTGCTTACCATGATTATTCTCAGGCTTAATTCTTCCATCTGTCAAGTCTCCCTTTTCTGGTGAGGTGGCTCCGAGGTGAGCTCTCACTCTATACTTCAGTCTGCCTAGTGTCCTGTGATTTTTAAGGAAAGGGTTGCATTTGAAATGACTGACCATCTTAAAAGAGGGTCCTCTGAGTCGGCCAGACCCTGCAGAGGTGGGGTGGAACCTATTTTTGCTAAACTCGTTCTTTCCAAGGCACTGGGACAAGTCCTGCTTATAGGGCCTGCGCTTAGGTGGTGCGTAGCACGGTAGTCTCTTTTTCCGCGACTGTCCCTGAGTCGTGTAAATATGAGAGAGTCCATCAAAGAGTCCCTTCAGTTGGCTGCTACTGCAGAGACTACCCAGGGAAGGAACACTAGACTGGCTGGAAGAGCTCTGAGGCGAGTTCGCCGAGGTGGAGCTGCTGGACACCTGCGGGGGGGAGCTAAGTCCTGGTGATGTGGAAGTGGCAGGAAGTGCAGAGGATGTCGGGGTTATCTTATGAGGGACATCAGCAGCAAAGGCGAACGGTTCTGGACGCTGGGACAGCTTGGGCGTGCCCTTGTCTCTAGAGCTCAACTCTATGGCTACGGCTCGCGAGCGACGGCCCACAGGGGAAGGAGTAAAGAATTTGGAAAGCCCATCAATAAGCCCTTTGGTTTTCTTGTTAACAGTGAGTGTGGCTGGGGTGGAGGTGGGCGTGAGGGAGGGAGTGGTGGTGGTGGGAGGGGAGGGGGTGAATTGGGAGGCGTTGACCGCACAACAAGGCTCTGCGACAGTCAATCTGTCTCTGGCGTCCTTCACAGATGCAGCATGACCAGATGAAGGTGTGGAACAGACGGTAATCTTTTGACCCCTACCAGGTGACCCCCTTCCTCCAAGTGCTACCATGGAGCCATCACCACTGGTTACAGACCTGCAGAGACAAGCAGCAGAAGTCTGTTGTTAGAAGGCAGCAGCATTACTTCTTAAGAAATTAGAATATCATTCAAAAGTTAAAAAAAAATCCATCATTCAGGTAAAAAAAAAAAAATTATTAATTCTAATGAAAACCCAAATTAAGTTTCTCAGAAAATTTGTATATTACATACAAATATTACACAGAAGAAATACACAGATTCTTCGGAGTCAAATAATCTTTTTAAGCCTCCTGAATGTCTTTGGTGTGTATCATGTTCCTTGTAAAAATACTTGAGATTCTCCATGGGGTTTAGTTTAGGTGAGCTTGCTTGTGAGCTGTGATAACACGTTCATTAAGTATTAGTACTTTTGGCAGTGTGACAAGACCCTAAGTCCTGCTTGGAAATGAAATCAGCATCTCCATAAAGCTTGTCAGCAATGGGAAACATGAAGTGCTCTAAAATTTCCTGGTAGACAGCTGTGCTGACTTTGGACTTGATAAAACACATTGGACCAACACCAGCAGATGTCATGGCCCCCAAAATCATCACTCACTGTGGAAACTTCACAGTGGACTTACAGCAATTTGCATTCTGTGCCTCTCCACTATTCCTCCAGACTCTGGGAGCTCAATTTCTAAATTAAATGCAGATTTTACTTTCATTTAAAAGTATCTGGACAACTGAGCAACAATTCAGTACTTTTTCTCTTTAATCCAAATTTTGACTTTGTGTCAGATTCATGTGACAGCTGTAGTTCAAATCCTGGATATATCTGTGTCTGGTGGCTCATAAAGTTCTAACTCCAACCGCAATGCACAGTTTGTGAATCTTTTGAATGAGCTTTGCTTCACAATCTTTTCAAGATTGCATGTTTTCCTGCACCCTTTTCTATCCGACTTTTTCTTGCACTTAACTTTCTATTAACATGCTTGGCTATTGCACTTTAAGCAGCCAGCTTTATTTCTGGTAGCTTTTATGTCCAAGTTGCATTATTTTAACTGTGTTTTAAGAATAAATGGGCAGTGACATTACACTAAATGGAAAATTCATCTGTGGCAAAATAAGACGCCATTATTTTAAACAGTGCACACTTACATTCTTTGTTTGAGCTTATTTTTCGGTCGTCCAATCGGCTTTGCATATCGACGTTTGATCTCATCAGCCTTCCTGTGCAGCAGCTTTTTGCCGTTCTCCTTCGGCCTGCACACTTGGCAGATCCAGGTTCCTGGAGGGCGTCCAAACAGAGAAGTACCATTTTATTTTTGGTAGGGTTCATCAAGCAAGGGGACAAACAGCACATTCATTTCAAACATTTCCTTTAATGCACAGCGCTGACGAGAATCCCACCAGCTCACAATGACCAATCAATTACTCAGCACAAAGCGAAAATCCATAGGAAAAACATGGGGTCAATTCTCTGGCTGGTGAAATAGACTTCGTGTCAGCTTGTTGAGCTAAGCTATGTGACTTGTATGCACTGCCTGTCAAATATCCAACTACAGTACGTGTGGCATCATTACAAGCCTTGCTGTAGGGTCAGTACTGTAATCCAGAGATAGAAGATCTCCCCAGGGATGCTGGGAAAATTTGATATGCATGCAAAGCCCCTAATAAGCCACTGCTGCTTCTTGGTGTGCTGAGTGACAGCCCCAAACGGCGGTCTGTGAAGCGAAGGCTTTGAATTGACAGCAGAAGGGGAGCAAGCGGCGAAGGCAGACAGTGTAAACACCTCACCTTTTGGCATTCTTGAAAGTGGCGGATCGCAGCATTCCATGTGAAAGCCCCGATCGCACGAATCGCAGAAAAGCATCTCGTCCTGAAAGGGAACAGCAGGCGTGTGTAAGTGACGTCCCAGCTGCATACGTGTAACACCACTGTCATTTAACGTCTTTAGGAGAAATAAGCCCAACTCTGCACACGAGAGGGTTTGCAAATCTTGACAAATCCTCCGAGATCTACAGTCAAGCCATCGGCACTGAAAAGGGTGTATTAAGATGAACATATTATACTCACAGCATTTTTCCCCTGTATTCGACAGGAGCTGCAGGTTTTGCATTCAATGCACTGCCACCGTAATCTCTTTACATTTGAGGTCAGCTCGGGGGAGAACTTTAGACATGATGGATGCCCTTGAGAAACGACAACACATTTTAGTATGACATGCTTCTACCAGCGCAGGCTGAGTCAACAAGCAACAGCTATCGTTTTCCATCTCTTCACACATTAAAGTTAAACATTAACACCAAAAATCATAAAAACAATGGTGTGCCTGTGTGTCCGTGCCGCTCTCTTCTTCAGGCTACTTCTGCCTAAAAACAGTATGATCAAACATCTGAGCTGCTAATTACAGATAATTTGATCTTAATGAGGCAGAAACAGCAGCAGAGCTCTTTCTAATGGAAGGCGATCCATGAAAGTCATGTAAAAAGCTCGCTGTCTCTCTCACGCTGCTCCCTCTCATGGTTGTAAAACAGCTGTTTTACAGTGAGAGCACAATTTGTGTACACTAAAAGTGGTTAATGAAAACCACCTCGACGGCGCTCTGTCAAATTTGAGCTATAAAAATGTCACCGGGAGAACAATTCCTTACGGCATTTAAAATAATTGTTCAAACATAAATGACTCCTTGGTTGAGGTAATTTTACGGGAACAAAGGACCACTAAAAGGAATACCAACAATCTGCTGTGAGGCAGGAACAGGGCCATAACTGGGACGTTCTACTTCACAACCTGAACTGATTTAGGACTTTGACAGTCACCTGGAATAGTTTTACTCCTGCTTTACTTGCATGCAATTCGCAAAGTTAGATTTTTTTTTTATGTTTGGATAAGTCAAGAAAAAAAATTAAAAATAATTTAAATAAGGATTTCCAGATTGCATTCCATGCCACATTGTCTAAATCCATCTGTTTGTTCAACCAATCCAGCAAGACTTCATTAAATACAATAAAGATGAATGAAAAAAAACCAGTCACCATTTATCTGACTTTTAATAAACCATCTTAAATGTTAGAGAAAAGTCAAGCAGAGTAAAACAAATTTTGCATCTGTAAAAATGTATAAATCACACTGAATATGTTAAAAAAGTTGGCCTTTAGGAAATGGCAGAATGTGCATATTTTGGGGGAAGTTTTATCATGTGTTACATTTGTACTACATGATTTAATTAGCCTTTCAGCATCGCCAGAAGCTGTGACTTCTTAGTTCACACTAAATGAGTCAATTATCCGTCCACAATGTAACGCTACACCGATTCTGAACACAAACCCACCAGTCCATTTAAACACTTACAGTTTCCATAAAGATGACTTTAGTAAGATGGTTGTATGCTCAGTGATGAAAAAAAAAGAAAAGGAAAGTTTGCTTACATGGCAACTTTCTAAATAAATCTTCAAACAGGATACTACTTTTTATGAGGCCAACACAATTTTTGCTTCAGTGCGTCGTCAATCATTTCAAATTCATGGGTAAAACAATGCCTTCTTCAGTCTTTGTATAATAAATTCTTTTTGCTATAATAAAACTTCAAAACTTAGGCAAGTCTAAAATAATTGCTTCTAAGCATTTTTGGTTGTTTATATTTGAGGACAACCATGTTTTGTTTGAAGGTCGTTTTTGTGGGTATGCTCTCAGCAGGTCCTTTAAAATATTTGCTGGTTTTTGGAAAATGCTCCAGCTTTATATAAATTATGGCATACAGAGCATTAAAACCCGTTGAACTTCACTACAGAGATCTTTAAAGTGTTTTCTCTGATGCTTTTCAATTTTTATTTTGGAAAATACTTTGAAAATATGCTTTTTATCACTTTTTATATCACAACTACAACTACCTGACAATATTTGAAAACGTCAATTGATGTAAATACTTTTGCAAATCAAAGTGTATACTGCTAAAATTTACCGGTTTCTTTAACACCACAATACTATTCCGAACATTTTTCCCACCTCTAATCCATTCCAATTCCAGTTTTTGTGCTACTTTAACATCACTTTAGTGTCTGTAACAGAAAGCCATGATTTTGAAAACATTTGCTCAATGAAGCATTACAGAAGCTCGCTTACCACTGCTTCCACAGTCTGCACAGGACAGCAGCTCTTCCGGCCGCTTGTCCCGATTTGACTCCTTCGTCCCGAGACAGAAACTGCATATTGGGATGGGGTCGACCCGGAGCTGAGTGGAGAAAAAGAACAGAAAGAAACTATTTAAAACACATGAATAGGAAGTGGCTATTAGCATGTTTCGGTGAGAACTTTAAGAGATGACTGTAGTATTATCTCTAGTTGAGTCAAAGAGGATAAAACTAGTCTGTGGGTTTAATAAAACAGTGGCAAAAATATCATCTGAAAGCAGAAGCTCAGAAAATGGGAAAAAAAGAGAGGAGTTCTCACAGACTAGAAATGAATAATAAATGGCTTTCATCCTCAGAGAAATGCTGCGTTTGAGATCCACCTCCTTTTATCCATTACATCTGAATGTGTAAGTGATCTTGGTAATCATAGTTTAAGGGCTTAATCCAATTCTTAAAGCTTGCACTCGAGTCTGAAAGGATTAACCAGCATGTAATCAAATTACCTCAATAATATAACATGCTCTCATTGTTACTGCTGTGATCCACTGTAAATGTTGCAAGTCTCAGAACAAACACTCATTTAAGGGCTTATAGCACAGTTCAGAAGTAAAATATGAGCTCAAGGTTTAGGAGGATTTCTCCCCATTGATCACTCAGAATGAAGGAAGGTAAAGGAAACTTAGTGTCATAACTTCACACCGGAGCGGTCTAAATGTAACTGATCATATATGGAAATCAAGATCAAACATAAACGGCTCATGCGGAGCAGAAAACAGACTACTGGGAGGAAGTTCATAATGGAAAATAACAATCTCTGGGTGTGACCATAAATAACCCACCTCATCATCAGTTTACACACTAAGGTCTTACCAACTGACTACAGCTCTGAATGGCACTCTGGGGATGCCCATAATTAGTTCCTGGTTTCTATGACGCAGATCAGCATCCTGAGTCAAACCAAATTTGCATCTTTCAAATCTACCCCAGTGCTGACCTTGAGCTGGCCTCCACTCAATTACTCAGAGGTGGACATTTTATTTGTCATTTCATTTATGTCAATAAACACAAAGTAGGAGGAGCTGGAGCACTTTTATTTTAATCTGTCACACCATCCAAATGATGCCCTGGGGGGTGGGAAGCAGAGGCCGATTGGTCATTGTTCCTGGCTCCATCAATGTGTTGTTGTAGAGAGGGGAAGCAGTTTACTTCCACATCGATGATTGCTCTATTTTCCAACCTGCCAGGTCAATATCTGGGGCATTAGGTGAACCAGAAGC
>CAEGAG010082380.1:0-50752 GCA_903067065.1 Brachyrhaphis terrabensis | reverse complement strand
TTTTTTTTCATTAAATTATCTTCATTCATTCTTACCTGGGTCTCCAAGCGTTTGCCTCACCACCACCTCAACCACACCACTCCCTGACATGTAGAATATTACACAAATTCTACATTAAGAAGAATCATCCCTCAGATCTAGATTTTAGTAATAGATGTGCATGTAGGGACAAATAGCTCTGCAGAAACTAGACCAGTTGTGTCATAAGTATGATCAAAAGATCAATACTTTAAGCATTATTGTGTGTTCGCTCAAGGTTGTTTCATTTTTCAAGGTCATCTGTGATGCAATAAGTAAATTATCCTGGATGGAAAATCTATTATGTAGAGTCCAAAGTATACAGAAAGTGGCTGTGTCTGTTTTGGACTATATAGGAGTTCTCATTTGAACAAAACCTGAGCTTTAAGGAAAAATCGTTGCTTCCTTTGTTTTACAAACAATCCTCAGTGCTGCTGCAGTGGCAGCCGTTCTGGTAACACAGATAATGGGCTGGCAGTGAGACTCAGCAGGCGTCACACCGCAGCTGTTATCCTCATAACGTTCTGTGTTTATGCATCTCCTGAGAAACTCAGCAAGGTCTCACATTCAAGGTAGACCGGCCAGGTGACGTTCGCAGGGCTGAAAGTGTGAACGCTGAGGCTGTAGAGGGATGGAAGTCGTTTCAGCTCCGGTTGAGGAGTTACTAGAGCAAAGTCTAGACAGATTGGCTCTACGCTCTGCGCTCCGTCTCTCAAAAACGTTGGATCTGATTTGATTGCATTAGCATTTTTTGTGGAAGTCAGTATTTCTGGTCAATGAACTGAATGGGTTGTTTTTTGTCGATAAGAGCTGAAAGGATCAGGACCGGTGGTTGTTTGTTTTCATCGGATAACTTTACCTCTTCCTAACAAGAGGCTTTGCTTTGATATCGTCGCTCTGTGTTCCCACTAAATCCTGTTCAGGGTCACATGAGTCTGTTTCAGCAGGAGATCACCTTGGACAGGTCATTAGTCTGACTCAGGGCCAGAACACACCAACACAACCGACTGTCTCTTACTTGCATTTACGTCGTCCGTCACACTTACCGGCACTTCCTGGGGAGCAAACAACTAAGAATCTGTTTACACGACAATGCCGGGACAGTAAAACACCAATGTTTGGTTGTTTGCTTAAGTTGTTAAACACAGATTCGCAATCGTGGTGTTTCCATTGATTAAGAAAGCAATTAAAATTACACCTGAATAAGTCTTTAAACAAATATGCGGCGCCACGATCCTCCTACCACTTCCTGTCGTCTTCTTCTTCATCTTTTCCAGCAGTAGTTACATCCGGTTATTGATCACATGAAGATCTGCTGTCATGTTCTTTTGTGTTTCCCATTGAGAACAGAGGTTAAGAGAAATTATATCCTGTGTTACATCATATTTATTCCCCCTGGAAATGGGATGTTGCTGCACTCAGGTGTTTGAACACATGTTGCTGCTTTAATCTAAGATGGCAGCTACACAATGAGGTCGGTTTTACCTCCTATTTTCATATCTAATATTTTTTTTTAAATTCCACAAAGTCATTTTTGATTTATTTATGCTTCCTGCTGTCTCTTTGACACCTGATTAGTTGTGATCATTCGCTTTTAGCTCCTCTCTCTGACTACTTCATCTTGTGCGACCTCTGACTGCAGATCGAAGTTTCAGATCCTTTCAGATTCATTCTGTCTTTGGTGCTGTGCTCTTGAATCCCCACTTCAGAGAAATCATCACAGGAGGAGGAAGAGAGATCAAAATGTGAACTCCTCTCTGCAGTGGCCCTCAGCTTGAAGCGCTTTGCTATTTTGGCAGGAGGCAGTCATCCTCAGCCAAGAAATCCACCAAGTTAAACTGCGCCCGCCATCTTCTCACAGCTTCTGGGAGTTCCTCTGTCCTGTTTCCTTATTTTTAAAATAAAATGCAACGAGATCGTATGCATGTTCTGCCTATCCTAACTGTTAATGTGGAAGTTAAAGCTCCATTATGTTATTTTATTGCTCATAAATCAATCCCTCCAAATGGGAAAAATGTAAAATTTCTAATAGCTAACTTTGATATGCAGTTAAGCACATAAATATTCATGTTGCCACTGGTGAAAACCACATATAATACGACAGGAAGTAGTTCTTTAATGACTTATTGTGCAAACAAACTTATATATATATGTGATTTTTATTGCATTTTTAATGGGAACAACTCATTTCGCGTAATATCAACACATTTGTAATGGGAACGCAGGTTCTGTTTCCAAATTCAATTATTATCCGGTGATCTAAAGAGTTTAGTCTCTTAAATGAACAAGATTTGTCATGTTACATCATGCACAACATGTTAGATGATGGATTATTTTAAAGCTATTTAGATTTCTGAATGAAACAGAAACGTTGCATAAACTCTTCTGTCAAACACTCATTTTAAAAAATGCAGTAATACCAACCTTTGAAGGTCTTTTGCTCCTCGTGTTTTGAAATATGTCCTTCTAAATGCTTGGATAAGAGTTTGCTTTGACTGCATCTCTGGCTCTCAAGGCCATTTGAAGCAGCCCGTGAAACGACAGTTCAATAAGTTTACATCTGTGCTTTACTACAGTATGACTCCTGCATCTACAGAAAGGCTTTTTTTTGTTTCATGTCTGAGCAGCTGAAGGGGAGCTCTGAAGTGCAGTTTAGCAAGCCTAATGTTGGTTCAGCAGTACCATTCAAAAGAACAAAGCTCTCCTGGAGGCTGCAGCCTGCACCTCTGCCAATCACCAGTGACAGGCAGAAACTGATTCCACCCCACTGCCCACAGACTCACTTTCTCTCTGTCACAGCAGGAATTATGCTTTTATCATTTGCATGCGTGCAGGTGAGTCTGCTGCATTAGCATGCATTTATCCATCAGCTCGATTCCTTTACGGTAGAACAACTCTGTTAACAAAGTTAAACCTGGAGATGTAGGTATTATTAAAGCATTATTAAAGGGAAAGGGAAAAATAACGCAGAAAAACAGTTAAAGAACAACTCAAATCCACTTTTCCCCCCCCTCGCTCTCTGTCGACTATGCTATACACAGACTCGTTGCCATAGCAACGTACAACAACCGCACTTTATGTTTCAGGATTCAACACCAAAAACAAACATACATAACAATCAGTTTGTTACAGTATTATGTTTTTAGGCTTGATGTTTATTTTTGCAATTATTAATAAGTTATCGCTGCGGTAGATTAGCTACCACTGCTAGACCTAAGCTAATACTGCTGCTATGAGCTAAGCTAACACTGCGGCGGTTGGTTAGCTAATTTAAACACCTGATCTACTGACGATCTGCCAGTTAACTAAATGAAACCTGGTGATGTAGGTATGAGTTTAGTGCAGCAAGGGGAAAATGTCGTCACTTACTGTGGCAGCTGATAACGACGCCACTAAATGTTTCAGGATTCAACCAAAAAACCCCCAAAAACAAACAAAAAAAACCTCAAAAATTTCTCACAAAGAGAACATTCAATCCGTTATAGTATTATGTTTTTAGGCTTGATGTTTAAAAACATATTTTTTTGATTGTTAATAAGTGATCATTATAGTAGATTAGCTACTGCTATTAGCTAAGCTAATACTATGGTGTTTGATTAGCTAATTTAAAAACCTGCTCTACTGATGATCTGTCAGAGCTGGTGTTTATTTCAACATTTTTATTTTTTAACTGAACCGAAACACCAAAATCCACATCGCATCTACATGTTACAGTTGTCAAAGTCAAGCTAGTATAACTGAACTATTTCCCACTCCCTTGCTGTTTTTTCTTAATTAAAACTTTTTCCTTACCTTGTAATCTAGTTGTTGTAGAGTTTACATTTACATTTACTACTATATGCAGTACTTCTACATTGTACGGCTTATATTCTATATTAATATATATTGTATATTTAAGATTTAGTGCTATGTTGACAACTTACAGCTAAAACTAATGCTAGTCATCATGAGTGTGGTGCACCTAAAAATGCCACCACATTATTTTGTTTGTTTTATAATTTTGAAATATTTTTATGAATAATTTATTCTAAAAATGAACAAATTATACTTTGTTTGCATTTCGGCATGTTAACCTGCCTGCATTTTTAGTGCTTTCCTGAGGCTGGAATGGGAGCAGCTGTGGCGAAGCGGAACCTTTGTTTGGGGGGCGTTGCTTCCGGGTTGGTTTTGGGGGGGACTTCCGGTTTGCCTCACACACACAATCTGGATGCTAACGGCAGCGCTTCTGTCGTCATTGCTGATTCCTATTTTATTATCCTTCAGGTCAGTAAAAACACACCCAAACTATTCTGTAAGATGTTTACCTCTTATTTGACCAGAATGTAACTCTATGTTACGGTTACTGTGCTCTGTTTTGCCAATAGTTGGCAGTTTTATCAGGTTAGGGTAAATTTACCGCGCTGGGAAAGTCCCACAGGGGAGGAGGTGATTAGAAAACCGTGATATTTTGAATAATATTCAGTGCATAAAGTAACTCAAAACATGAGAGTAAAGTTACCTTAAGCCAAAGTTAAAGGTATAGAAACTATTCTTTGTTCATGAAGTGAGATAATTGACGTAATAAAGTTGAAACAACGCTCAGTTAAATTATGTATTTGTTTTGTAAGTCTTGTAATTCTAATTTTGATCGGTATTGGGTTAAAATCGGTCTACATTTTGATGCTTATGCCAGTTAATATACAGTTAAATGTAGTTGATTTATCCATTTTGATACACTGTACCTTGGTTGTCTTTATCTAAGTGAAGAATGTAAATGTTTGAAGTTAATTATTACTTGTGAGAAAAGTGAACCAGGTTTATAAGACAATGGCAATGCAAAACATTAATATTGTACACTGTAAAAAGTTTGTTTGCTAAATAAATGAGATGCAATCTGTATGCTAACGGCAGAGCTTTGCTCGTCATTCCTGACTCCTATTTTATTATCCTTCAGATTGTGCTCATCTCTGTTACAGCTGTCCTGACATTTGACACTGATAAAAGTCCTAAAAAATGTGATGTCTAAAACAAAGTTTGAGTCAAATTTACTGCTTCCCATAATCCTCTTGGGATCATTTATTAGCAAGGATCGACTGATGTGAGTTATTAAAAGACTGTCCACGTTCAGTTACGCAGAAATTATGGTCAGTATGGCAGAAAATGCAACCTTAAGCTTGTTTTGGACACATAAATCAGGCTCGTTCCATTTAACTTGGTGCCACGTTTCCCCTCCTTGTCGTTCACAGCATGCTGGTTGGCAGGGTCGATGCAGGCGTCCGTCCAGAAACTAAAAAGTAGATCGCTCCAAACAAGACCCTCCCCACAAGCTGCAAACCACGGCCAAAAGGTTCCTGCTTTCCTGGTCCAAAACAAAGACAAAAACAAAGCAGTAAGTTACAAAAGTGGCTCAGAGTCTGCGCTTAGGTAGTTTCTCTTCCAAATACAAGAAAAACACATCAGGACACGTATAAAACATTAAAAACACACAAATGCATGCATCGTCCATTTTCTGTAGATTCCCCTTTAGTGAAGACGCTGGAGGATTCACAGCTGGACTCGTTTTAGCTTCAACTTAAACACAAAACATGAAATAAAGAAGCGTTTTGTTTCATTATTTTATCTCAAATGTTTAAATTGCAGGAGCCAGCAGGAGTAGAAATAATTTTCACCTGACTGGAAAATGATAATTTAGAAAAGTATCCTGAGTTGCTATTATTAGGCAGCTTGACTTTTGGTTATTTTATTTTTTAAAAACAATTTTGTTTACAAAGACTTAGTGATTTATTTTATTTGTTTTGTTTATTTTTAATATTTAGAATGTCTTCCAGTTGCAGGGTTAAATGTTAATTAAAATTTAAAGGTTAGAGGTATTTTGGAACATTCTCCTGCAGTATTATTTTGCCATTACCACTAAATTACTTAAAAATGGTCTCAAAACAACAATATTGTTTATCGCAATAATTCCTGGAACAATTTATCGTCCAGCAAAATTGATTATCATGACAGGCCTGGTGCTACATAAACAAACTGACTTGAACTGAATTATTTTAGATAATTTTTTTTTGTACTTCAGTTTTGCCTCCTGAAGAACAAACAAATGTCTTCCTCTAATTCAAGTCGTCGATCTCGTCGAATGTTTGCCTGGCGAAGTCTTTAGGTTTGTGTTTCCAGACTGAGCTGCAGAAATCTAAAAATTCCCTCACTGCTTAGAAAATGTAATCAAGGTTGAGAAGGATGTTAACGAAGAGGCAATCACAGGGTGAGTGCATTTTGTTGTCAGGGCTCTCTCTGTGGTATTGACATAACCGAAGTGAACAATCCAACACAACCATTTTTAATGTATCCTACTATTCTCTACTTGATTATGGGCGATGGTTTGATTAAGAAGACAGTAAAACATATACATGGAAATGGGAGAGAAGGAGTCGCATGAATGATGCATACGTACAAGTGAAGTAGTGGGTATAGAGTTGTTTACCCCGTCCACGTTTCAGTGTTTCTGTTGATGCTGTTTGAGAGAATGAAAAACAAGGGAGCAGATTTATTCCAAATGAAGTTTTGAGAGCATTGATTTGTCAAAGCCCACAACATGACAATGCACTCAGGCCTCATTACTTTTTAAAGCGATGAGATCCTGCGCTCCGCCAGAGCAGAAGTGCCTCGCAGGGCTTGGTTGCGGATATTTGTCGGGAGTTTTGTTTCGGAAAGTTTTGCTCGTGAAATCACACAGACGACAGTTTGAAGGACCGTCTACCAATTGTAAAGCGCGACTGATTAACATTGTATTGCCCAAAGGTGTGTGTGTGTGTGTGTGTTGCAGAGTGTTAAAGTGGAATTAGGGCAGAGCCGAAGAGGCAGAGACTTCCTCTACAGCCTGATACTTTGTTTAGAAACTTGAAACGAGTTAAACTGCATCAAAAAAACACAGTTTTCTTCAAACTATCCAGCATGAGGTCTGGGTTTCTTTTACCTTCTCTGGTTAACTACTCTTCATACGTAAGTATTTATAAAAAATAGTATTTTTATTTCGTAAAAATATCTTAAATATTAATATTTAATAATTTTAAGCATTATTGATAAGTATTGATATTACTATGTTGTGTCCAAATTCGGATTTGTAGGCCGATTACGTCACAGTGTGGACTCCTTCAAAGGCGTCCGGTGTATCCTTCACCGGCCACCATATCCCATGATTCATTGCAGGTCCAAAGCGGGCGTTCAGGCAACACGGGAATGGCGGTGAAGAGCGGCAAATTATTTTGCTTTATTACACTTTAAGTGACACAACATGATTTTTTACAACGTTTTTAGGTGAGAATGTAGATGTTTAGATCTCAAATATCTGCTTGGTGCATCAATATGTCACCTAATTGCAATATTGCTCTGATATTTTCGGACATGTCTGCTCCTGCCAGCTGGCTGGGCGCTCCAGGTTTGGTATCAATTTGTGTGTAATTAATCTCTGTGATGTTTCACTTGGCAATAGAAAATTTGATTTTCAGTAATATTCAAATTTTTTTGTTTGAGTTCGTGGGTTTAAATCCAAGTCAGAAGTATTTGTGCGTGAAGTTTGTCTTAAAATTGAACTAATTATATCAGATTCTGCTGTAATTTTGTCATTTGTACTTTTTTAGAGTATTTCTGTGTCTTGTTTTATCACCAGTGTAAACAATGTTGAATTATTGCTCTCCTGCATGTTGAGATGCAGAACTTTCATTTATTTTCCGTTACTCTGGATTTTTCGACATGGCTGGACAGTTTTTCCATGTGGACCTCTATTAATATGACAAGCATGTTTCCCTTCACCGTTCGTGTCAAAAACAAATCAATTTCCCCGGCCTTAAAACGCCATAAATCAAAACCGTAACAGCTGCCTTTCAACCGCCGTACAGACGCGTCGGGAGGAGGGGATGTTCAAACTCGAGTCTCTCTCTCTGCTGTGACAGAATCTGACTCTGACATCTGAGATCAGGGCTGCAGCTCGTCCTCCGTAGCATGCTTGTGTTTATGTTTTTCTCCTTTCATCCGCTTCTTCCGCTCCTCTCTGGGGATTTCATGATGCACGAGAGCTGCTCGAGAGAGAGAGGGAGCTGCATTTGAAGTCTCTTCATCCTCCAGCCCCCGCAGGACTCTATTCAGAATTAGATGACATTAAATATTTCACTGTCACTTCCACCGCCATTGACGCTGATTTATAGCTCACAGGGCATCATGACACACTGCTTGTTTAATATTCTTCCAGTTAATTTGGTACTCCCTGCTGTATTAGACTGTGTCAGTCATAAACCATAAGTAGGAACGTCCAGGGAGAAACAGCTGGATAGTTCAGAAAAGGCCGTACTCAAGGTGGCAAGGATTTCAAAACAACCCTGAGGCTAAGAAATCATACTTTTTTTAAAGGGAAAGTATCGTTTAAAATGAACTTTTTTAGCTTTGCATCGTGTCTTAATGTTATTCCCGCATTAAAAACATACCTGGAGTGTCTCCTTGATTTTTTCATGGAAGCTTAATCTCCATGGCAACCATTCAGCTGTGCAAAACGCCTGAGTGGACCTAGCCCCTCCTTCAGGTCGCAGAGCTGCAGTTTCTAAGCTGTAACTCCTTCAGACTAGCCAGTAGCAATTAGCAAACACCTGGTTGGTCTGTGGATCTACTGATCTCATTATACAATCTACTATTCAGAGCAACGCTGGTAAAAAAGCACTGCATTATCAAATTAAAATATAAATACTTTTTTGTAACAAACACTACCATGGATCAAGATTTTAAGTTGTAATAAATTTGGCTCTGATTAAATAAAAAATGTCAATCTGCCTCAAACACCTGTAATATTTGAATTCTGCTTTTTTTTTTTTTTTTTAATCTAAGACTTTGTTCTTTTATTTGGTTTTTGTAAAAAAAAAAAGTAGTAGTATTTATGCAGATTTGGATAGCAACTGGTTACATTTACTTGAATAACTTAAAAAAGTACTTTTAGGAGTATTTTTTACCACACTATACTTGAGTAATTTTATTATGCAGTACCTCTACTCTTACTTGAGTACAGTTTATGTTTTTTTTTGTTTTTTTTTACCCGAATGAAAACAAACCAGAAATTCACCAGACACAGACTCACGCCTGCAGTTTTTAAGTTTTTTATTGAAAGAAACTGATTTGGAAACATTTTTCTTTAACTTCACTTTATTTTGTAATTATTTTATCAAAATTAATCATTTTGCTTCTTAAAATAGGAAAATTGATGAGGTAAACTTTAAATATTATTGATATTTTGATCAGTTTCTCAAACATTTTTACTCTTACTTGAGCAATTTTTAGGATGTCTACTTTTTACATGAGTAAAAATAAGTTGAAGTAGTGCTAGTTGAGTATTTTTGGATTCTCTACCCACCTCTGTATATATGTGTCACATTTTGTATTTATATGGGAACTAATGATCTAATAAAGACCCAGTTGAAATTGGAAGATGCAAACTCTTTAAATAAGAGGCTTACTTGACTGATTTTGAGCTCTGACAGCAGCTTTAGATCCTTTATAGGAGAATCTTTCTGGAAAGCAGCTCCAGTCGATGCTGCTCTGTCTAAAACAGCTTTCTACTGATCCATCATGTCATATTACTCAGACTAAGTGAATCTGCTCTCAAACTGACAGTCAGTTGATATTGTTCAGCTGGCGCAGAGGGGAGGTGACTCACTCTGCTTAGCTCTGTCAACAAGCTCTGTTTGTAGGAGACAATCAAAGCATAAAATTACACCATATGGTGAATAATTCCTCTGTCGGCGCCGCTGCTGTAAAACGCACCCCTTGTGTTGCAAGTAATAGCGATAATTCTGGAGGAAAAAGCAGAAATGCATCTGTAAAAATCTGTTAATACTGTAAAATGACAATGTCTTCATTTACGTTAGTGGGATTACATATGATAGAACACCAGAAATTATCACTAAATCAACAAATCGAGTCATTTTTTTGAGATTGTGCATTACATTTTATTGAAAAATTTCCAGAAAAATGATCAAAAACATTTGTTTTAAGTGATGCCAACTCCCACCTGCAGGTGGCAGTATATTTCAGTCCATAGTAATAAAAACATCACATTTATTATCATACCTAAGCGCAAATATTGCAACATTTCTTGCAAATATTTTTAAATTAGCCACAGAAAATTTTTTGATTCTCATTGCAAAGAAAATCACAAAAGCCGTCAAATTCTGGATGTGAGAAGATGTTCCATATTATTTAATTTTAAGAAGAAGTTATAAAATGAAGAGACGGTTCTGTTTATCGAGTTTATCCACACATTCTGGCACAACCGGCCCTTTAAGAACATTCAAGATCTCAATGTGACCCAAAATAAAACCAAGTTGTGATAGAAAAACAAAACTTTATAACCATAATTAGAAAGTGAAATTAGATTTTTCTCTAATAAAAATCTATTCAATTCACTTCTGGAGACTAAACTTTTTGCCAACTTTTTGTTACTCTCGCTAAAATTGGATGGAAAGTGAATCTTAATATAAATTCTCACATATTCCCAACTATATTCAGGTCAGGACTTTGACTAGGATGTTATAAAACATCGATATGGTTACATTTAAAATTATGTCAGGAGTTTTCCACTCTGGTTTTTAGATTTTTACACCATATAGCAGCTTTTTTTCCACATGCAGACTAAAAACTTTAATATTTGTCCATAAAACCATAAAACATGAAATGAGCGGTTGATCTCTGCAGCTCCTCCAGAGTTACCTGGAGCCTGTAATAAAAGCTCTTGTTTTGCAGCTGCACCTTAGTTTTTACGTTTCTGAATGATGGATTGAATGTTGCTTCATTGGAATTTGCTGAAAACAGATATATACTACATTTTTCATGTCAATGTGTATTTTTGCTTCCATTTCACAATTTACTCACCACTTTTTGTTGATCTGTCACATAAACTGAATCCTAACAGACTAAATTTTGTTTACACTTCATCATCCTGACCATATTTGCATCCTTATTCAGTTTATAAAACACAATTTTCTGTTTATTTTTTGTCATCTAAATTGCTGAATATATGTTTATTGTGATCTGTAAAGTGATTTATTCTGCTGATTACGTTGAAGCAGCAGCGGTTGCCTCTTGGGTTCAGTGCAGCCTTGTTGTGAATTATCCCCCCGGGGGTTTATAAGGTTGCCTGATTAAATGGTTTAGTCATTGTAATCATCAGCTTGTTACTTACTGACACTTAGATATATTAGGTCTGTTGCTTGATGCTTTTATTCCTCATGTCTTCTCGCAACAAGATAAAACCTATATATCTTTTTTTTCACCCTTAAAGCCATAAATTTATCAACATAGGCTTCCTGCTCAGTCAACCAAAATCATTTAGAATCACTGCTGAGCCTTTGAACACCAGTCGTTTGAAATCGCTATCTTCTAAAGGGATTACAATCGTATTCCTCAAATCCCTGACCATGTACCTCCCCTGCACGCCTCTGTGCCGACTCAACAGAGGCGTGAGAGCAAGTCAGGCTGCAAATCTGGCAGCTACAGCACAAAATTACAGCAAAATGTTGTGGTGAGATTGTGGAAGAATTCCCACAAATGCCTCATCCAGATCAAACTGTTTCATCCAGGCAGTTTTACAAAATACTAAGACAATTACACAAGAGGGTTTGAGCCGATT
The DNA here is from genome assembly GCA_903067065.1 of Brachyrhaphis terrabensis. Taxonomy (NCBI): domain Eukaryota; kingdom Metazoa; phylum Chordata; class Actinopteri; order Cyprinodontiformes; family Poeciliidae; genus Brachyrhaphis; species Brachyrhaphis terrabensis. Next base: position 39,093 of record CAEGAG010082380.1, on the reverse strand, counting down.
AAAAGAAAAAGCGATTTCTGACTTGAATCTCAGAATTCTGGCTTTTTTTCTCGGAATTAAATTAAAGTCCAAATTCTGAAATAAGTCATAATTGTGAGCAGGGGTGGAAATTAGCACCCGTCACTGGCCAAATGCGGGTAAAAGTATGAAGTGGCGTGTAAATTGGAGCAACGCAATGACAATTTCTGAGATTCTAATCTGAGATTAAAGTCAGAATTCTAAGAAAAATGACAGAATTCTGAGAAATATTCAAAATTCTGAGAAAAGTCAAAATTCTGAGGTTGAGAACAGTAGACCTCTTCCATAGAAATCGAATTTCAAGATGGTAATAAAACATTTTAGAAGTATTTTTATTCTTCTTTATTCTACAATTTGACCAACAGACATAACTTTGCTCATCCTAATCGTCCTACAACATCAACGGTTTAGTCAAAGTCAAACAGTGAGAGGAAAACATGTTTTATAGTGTTTGTAAGTATCTGCTTCCAGCTGTGTTGTGTTAATCTGAGTGGATGAACAAGAAAAACATTTAAAACACTTTGTAGACCCAGATGAGGTCGTAAAGGTGATGTATAAGTGTGGCCCATTAACCATTTAACTCTATAGTGGCGGCTCTTAATGGGATTAAATTACATACCTTCTCCACTAAACAATTATATTCCTGCTCCACTAAACAAGAAATTCACTTAGCAGTGCAGCTGAGTCGAGAAGGCAGATGAAAACAGCATTATGACACTCTTAGTTTAATTCCTGAGTGTATCGTTTCATGTATGGCTTTATTTCATGGACATTATGACTTATTTTTGGTGTACAGCTGTAACGTTGTACGTATTAATTAATTACTTTGCGTTTCTGGTCGCCTATTCAGCAAAGAATTAACAGCCTGTGTTACATTTACCTTTATTGTAACAAATCCCTGTTGAATTCAGGCTTCTTAAGGTTGTTTGTAGCTGAAAACAGACAGTTTTTTATATTTTTATTGGCATCTCTGGACATGCATAGATGGGGAATGAATGAGTCGCATTGACGGCCGGCTGCACAAACGGAAATGGATGCAAACCCAACATCATTTTATCGTGCTGCAACTTTTAATGAGGAAAAGATACGGCAGCCCTCAGTGTGATCACGGATTTGCAACAAACACGTTTTATAAGGCAAGAAGACTAACGTTCGTAGCTGGCAATTTGATCAACAAACATAAGGGAGGAAATATGGGTCGGTTTGGACGCCATGTCTTGCTTTTGCCAGGTGTGTTACATTTTTACTCTTACTTGAGTAATTTCTTTTGCAAAAATAATGAAGTATGGCACTGACGATCAGTAAATCAGAGATGTACGCCATAGTTTATAATGTACATGTACAAGGGACCCCAGTTTTTGTTTGGGTTAGCTTTCTGCGAATAGTAAAAATCTTCCAATACTTGAAATCCCTTCTAAAACACTTAAACCTACCTGTTTTAATTGTTCAAGCACTAAATACACTGAAAAAACACACAATCTTACCAAGTATTTTTGTCTAGTTTTGGTGAAAATATCTTACTTCACTTGAAATAAGACAAAACTAACTTATCAGTGCTGTGCAGAGGCTTGTTTTAAGTAAATAATTCCTTAATGAAATTAGGTTTTTTTGGCAGATTATTTCACTTGTAACATGGGGGAATTATCTTGTTCTAAGTAAATTTATCTGCCAATGGAACTAGTACTTTTTATCAATATTAAGGAATTATTTACTTAAAACAAGCGAATATATTTTGCTGAAAATAAGTTAGTCTTATTTCAAGTGCAATAAGACATTTGCAGTAGAAACTACTGCAAAATACTTGGAAGTATTTGGTGTTTTTGCAGTGAATACCCTAATATACATTATTATGCATAGTGGAAGCTGTGGGTATTTTCCCAAGGCACTGTCAAAGAGATAAAACTTAGTTACAGGTGGAGGATATTCACATAATGTATTCCCTGAACTGCACCACTGCTTGAGTATTTAAAACTAATGCTCATTTCCCATGTTTCTGTGAGAAGAAGCTGCATCAGCAGTAAGACGGTTTGCATGGCGGCCCCCTGCTTGCTCTGTAGAAATGGCACTCTTTCTCCTGTCACTAATGCTTCCTGCATTCTCTGCTCAGCTACACCTATAGCAGAGTTTGGACTTTTTCCCTTTTAAGCAAACTGGAAGAGTTTTTTTTTTTCAAATCCAGCAAGTTTCTGCAGCTGCAAACAATAAAGGACTGTCAGGCTGTGTCCATACTTATACAAATGCTGCTTTACTTTTTGCACTAACGCAGCATTTTATATGACTTGTCGTTCATCCTTACACACACACACACACACCAAAAATCTTTTGGAAAGCACAATATAAAATTATATTTTATTGGACAAGTGGAATAAGGTGCTGTTACAAATGAGTAATTAATCACCTCCATAACCAGCCTCCAGGTTCTGTCACCCTGTTGACGTTCAGGCTTCAAACTTTCCATTTTGATCACTTTCACTGCCGAATTGCTTGGCTTTATCCTGAATTTCCTCTCTAGTTGTCCTGCTGCAGGCTTGGTCTGCCGACTGATGTAAAAATAGCTTTGTTTTTAGGGCTGTTGTAAACGAATATTTTAGTAATCGAGTAATCTATTGATTATTCTTATGATTAAACGAAGCTTCGAGGCAGGTCAATTTTCCTCGAGGAATTTTAATAATCGAGGTACTCGACTCACTCGAGGAATCGCTTCAGCCCTATTTGTTTTCATTACAAATGTGTGCTAATGTCAAAAAAGCACAATTTTCTGACTGCGGTTTTTCCAAATAATAGAAACATACATGTGAATAAGTTTGTTCACTCAATAAGCCATTAAAAAACCCGCCACAGCAACATCTTCCTACCACTTCCTGTCGTCGGTTTTGTCTTTTTCACCGGCAGTAACATCCAGTTGTTGGGGAAAAAAGCATTTCCATTGCAATTTTACAAAATATACAAATTAAGATAAGATTGAAAGACCATCTCATGCTAGCACCAAAACTTTTTATTGAAAGACGTACGGATGCACGATATTGGATTTTTGGTTGATATCCGATATGCCGATATACTAAAACTCATTTGGCCGATAACCGATACCAATACCGATGTTTGTTTTTTTTCCTATACCTACTTACTGAAACTACATGGCTTTCTCTACTTGGAATTAAAATACTGCATTATCTTTGTCAGTTTAGTCTGCTACCAAATGAAAATGCTAACGAGGAGACTTCAACTTGCGTTACGTTTAATGTCAAATTTATTCATGACATTTGCTCTGTTTAAGACAAAGACGACACTCAAACGGTGCAAGTTTGACGTTGTGCTGTGCTGCAGGTATCTTTGCCACTGGTTTGTAAAAACAACGCCTTTTATATCGGTGAGTTATTTTGACAGAATGGCCGATGTCCAATACCTTGCAGATAATATCTTGCATCCCTAGAAAAATGTGATTTAAAAAAAAAAATTGGCATGTTTCCATTAAGTTAATTTATTTTCATAATTCCAATGTGTGCAATTTTATGGTTAATGGAAATGCAGCTAATGCCTCAAAAAGTAAACCAAGTCAGCTAAATCTCATGTTGCCCCTCCGGCCTCTGCTGGTTGCTGCTTGCTGCTAAATGTGTCAAACTCTGCACTCACTCAGTGTGAGGTAATCCGTCTGATGAACATTGTCTGATTTCCTGATCGTTTACCTGACCTGTTTCCTGTCTTCTGACCATTGCCTTTGCCTGCTCTCTGTGTTTTTCCAACCTTCTTCTTCTTGTACCTAGATATTGATTACTGCCTCCCTGACTTTGGAATCGTTCTGCCTCATCGCCCTTCTTCATTGCTGACATGAACTCTTTACCCGACCATTAAACTTTCAGTGAAAAATTGGCAAAAACTTCAGTGTTGATGTGCAAAACTTGCACAGACATTCAACTGAAGAATTGCGACTGAAATCATGGAGAAAACTCAGTATACTCCATACTTTTTATATTTTTATTGGTAATAAATCTTTTAATTCCTTAACTCAGTACCACTTTATATTTGTATCTCACATAAAATTTCTGGAAAACACATTGAAATTTGTTGTTTCTGACTTACCAAAAATGTAAAAAGCATCCAAATTAAGTCATTTTCTCTTGGTGCTGGACACAATCCCATTTAGGCCAGTATTGAAGTTGGCAGCTTTTCTGCAAACCCTAGTGTTTATATTTTGCAGCCAACTGGCGAAAAACAAGAATTTTGCTACAGAACAGCAACAGCTGAATGTTTCTCACCATTTGAACAATGCAGCTCAGGTTTCCATGGATCGCGTAGATTTGAGGAATCTACTGACTGAGATTCCTGACTGATGGGGAGACGAGAGAGCAAGGGTGAAAGTGAAGTTAGGGGAGAAATGATGGGAGATTTAGACCTTTCCGTCCAGCTAAAAGAGATTGATGAGGTGCCTTTTCTTGGTCAAGACCTACAGGGAGAAACGTGAACACAGATTTATGTGCTTTCGATAACCTTTGCTACAAGGTTCTGCTTCAGGCATCATGATCACTCTCAGGAGTTTAATGTATAGTAAGTAAATGAGCTGTAAAAGTATACGAGGCACTCTTTCTGTTTAAGTAACAGAGTATGCATACATCTCCATCAATGTTCCTGTATAAAATCAGAGCAGGATCCGTCTCCACAAGCACTTCTTTCCTGTGCTTCATCCTCTCAGCAGCAAAGCAATATGCGAGATGCATTGTGGGGTAAAAAAAAGGAAACGTTAACGGTGCATTAGTGTAAGTTCTTTAGTTGGTGGCATCAGCAGCTGCTCTTGTGATTGGTGGGAGGAAAAAACAGCCCACTCAAGGCCATCCATGGATATCGATTAGATATAAGCGCTGAACGTGACTAAACACGCAGGAGGTGTGAAGATGAGGAGGCTGTTAAAGACACTTAAGTCATGACGACGGTTCTGGTCATGGCACAGCAATGTGGGATTTTTCACTCTATTTGATGGAACGGTTGAGATTGGCAGTTCTGATGGTAGACTTCCCTCAGTCAGTGGTGGTGTAGGCTGTCCTTACAGTGGGCAGGGACACCAGCTTGAGTGATGGTGGTTCTGGGGTTGGTCCTGAACATTCCAGCCAATTTGCTTCATCTAGATAACAGTTTGGATCTTCTTCTACCTATCACCAAGGTAGAAGAAGTGGTGATCACGCCTGTTAATTTAAGGACTTGCACACTAGCCAGGTAAAAACCAGCCCCTTATTCTACACTTTGGTTCACCCAGCGGGTCTTGACCCTTAGCTATTGAGAAACGACTGCTAGCTAGAAGTGTTGACTCTTTCACATTGTTCTGTGAAGCATGTAATGCGGCAGTTTGACGCTATGAAGCTTACCGGAAGTTGCCTGCGCCGTAAACAACCATCCTCTGCTGTGAAGAGAGAAGCGCAGCTCTGAACTAGGTGGCTGTTAATGCTAAATCGGTATTTGGCCAACACGGACTGAGCGGCTTCGTTCATTTCTACTGTTGCCATTGCTAAAGCTACAGAAAGATTACAGTTCTAATGCAGTGCAGCAAATAAATGTCATTGTTCACAACTTCTCCTTCTGTCTTCAGTAGAAATTTTACCAGAGAAATCAAGTTCAGATACTCCAGAAGTAAAAAAAAACCCTGATATACTCAAGCATAAATGATTATGAGCCTATATCTTTCCATATGGTCTCCCACTGATAGTAGGAAGACATAATAGCATTACATGGTTGAAAAAGTTCAATAAATTTCATTTGTCAGGAAGTGTTACTTAGTATTGTGTTTGCTTATTTTCGTTGTTTTGACCCTATGTAGATCCAGGAGCATGAATAATATCACTGACATGCCAAATTAAGCAATATCTGAGCAGCACAAGCTGTTCTGAAAACAGACGCATTGTGTGCCAGGAGGTACACAGAAAATGCAATTAGCCCCAGAAACCAGGAGAGTGAAACACAGATTTTGGTCCAAAAGGTTAATAGGAGTCATAAAATGAATTCTGAAATGACACAACAAAACGGCTCATTTCTGTGTTTTCATGCTTATGACAAAACACATCCTACAACAAACCAAAGATAAGCTAAAGTGTTGCGTCAATAAGGTGTCAACCCTTTACCTAATAGGCTGTTATTTAGGTCGTAATATACACAAATGGTAGGTTTTAAAGATTGTGACTGTCTTGGAGGAAGCTCCATGGAGGGAAAAGCCTGACATTCATGATGTTGCACCATCCTAGCAACCCACACTGGCTGATTTAATCCAGGATAGAAAGGAGGCTTTAACCAGAACGCTGGTGTGAAGGTGTGGGAGCTGCATGTGCATGTGTGTGCCTTTCTGTCAAAACAAGCCTGACATTTACCTTCAGCAGTGGTCAAATATGAGTACAATAACCTTACATTATTACAGTACTTGGTAAGTTGTATTTATATTGCAGCAGAACATATAAAATAACATTAAACTTTAAGGTTTTCTTTAAAAGACCAACATTGCAAGCTACAACTGCTCCAATATAATCAACAGTTTCTAATTCTCAGTTTATACACAGCAATCCAAACCATAACCAGACTGAAAGTTTTGCTAAAATTTTAATGTGAACCACATTTGTGTCTGTACTTGTTATCCAGGCCTGCATGTTAAAATCAACGGGCTTTAAAGGAGAAGTTACAATCATTTTCCTACCAAACCCTGGCTTTCAGTAACACATTGCTGTCCCTGCAGGAGTTATTATTACAAATCATACTTATCCAAGCCATCATCTATTTACTACATTGTTATCATATGAGGTTTTGCGCGTTATCGAGTCCCACACACACCATCTGCTTTCAGAGGATCTCTTTTATCCCCGCAGGCAGTGGGACTCATCAAGAGGCAGCTCAGAGGGTCACAGAGGAGAGAAAGATAGTCCCCTCTTATTATTCACGTACAGAATTAGCGAAGCATGTTACTTTTCATCAAATGGTGCAATTAAATTGTTAGGGCTTGAGTGGGATCCACTTCTAGCAACAATTTTAAGAGTATTAGGAACCTAATGATGAAAATTTACCTTTAATTTTATAAGACCAGGTCAGCGGACCAGAAAAGTTGAAGTACCTCAATGCCTTGTTCCTAAACGATGGTTGGTTGGATAGGAAATGGGTAGATGGATTTGGACCTCAAATTTGATTTTTCTTCACCTTGACAGACCAGATCAGTTCCCGCATTATAACTCTTATAATTCAGATTTTAGTTGTTTTTGAAGCCACAATTTCCTAAAACGATAACCTGTTGGTCAAAAAGCTCGACATGATAACACCACACCTGTACTTCACAGTTGGGATGATGTTTGGGTTTTTATATCCTACATATGTTGTGATGGTCATTTTGGCCCAACAGTTCAATTGTAAGTTCATCGGACAATGATGCAAATGTCCAAACAATAACTACAAGCTGTCTTTTCATGTCACTTTTGGAATAGTGAGTTCTTCTTATCTGAGTGGCTTTTCAGCCCATATTGGTACAGAACTCATTGTAATGTGGATAATGACACATTACAATTTTTGCTTTTGCTCTGAGTTTGGTATGCATTTCCTTCCTGGAGGATATGATGTCATAATCCCATGTACTTCCTGACATATGTTGGTCTGAGTTCTGTATTTTGAGTTATTTCCATATTTTCTATAGTTAGCTGTGGTTTTATGATGATGATCCAAATTATCTTAGCTGCTATTTATTCTGGTAATTATACCCACTTTGTTTACGTCTTCCGATCACTTTCCCACAGTATTTGATATCATTGGTTTCTTTTAATGATGGATTCTGTTCCTCATGTTCTGGTTGTAAGTCAATCAGTTCTTTTATTAAATAAGGTTTCAATAAGGCATCCGGTTTGTAATTTGGGCATTTTTAAAAAAACCCAACATGACTTATTTTGGTTGGACATAACCAATAAATGAATCAATTAAGATTCCGGGCCTTATTTCTGGTTTTTAGTTGTTATAACTGAAGCTTTTTGTCGACTCTAGATCGTTCCTCTTTAGGTCCAAAGACAATAACTTCAGTTTTGTTTTTGTTCAGCTGGAGAAAGTTTGGCAAATCCAGACATTTAGCATTTATTCAGTAGTTGGATGGGTTCAGAGTCATCCGGTGACATCTTGATGTAGATTTGTGTATCATCTGCATAGTTATGGTCACTAATCTTACTTCCTGTTGTAACCTGAGCCAGTGGGAGCATATAGTTATTAAATAAGAGGGGTCCTAGGATTGAACCTTGGGGTACCCCACATTTGACTTGCTGTTTTTACCTCCAGATAATTGAATGTAACACTCTTATGCATTTGACATTTATTGTTTTTACAACACATCCAATATCGAATCAGAAGCTTTATAAGCTTTCACAAATTGTTTAAAGGTGTAGTAAAATATCTGAAAAAAATGTATGCATACAATTTTTAAAAGTTTCTCCTGACTGATACATTTTGATTCTTTGTAAGTTCTCTTCAAATTGTGGCTTTTACTTTTAGTTGTAAGATATGAATGAGAAAATGTCAGTAAAATCTTATGGGAACAGCTGAAGATTATTTCCTTGTAATTAGATTCACCATAATTGGTGGCAGGTGTGAACTCTGGAAGACTGAATCAGTTGTAATTAGTCTCTCTTTTTTTTAACAGGGGTATTGTAACAGGGCTGCGAACACTTCCGAGTACAATTGTGTGTGATTGAGGAAGGATTCATACAATTATGTAATTTGCTACGGAACAGAGTGCAGAAGTTATATCTACATACTAAACCTTAAAAACCTGAAGTACAGCCGTTTGCAAAATGCAGATGTTGTTGATAAAAGGTCTCTGCTATATTCCTCAACAGAAACAAAGAAACGGAAGAAATGTTTTTATTGTTAAAGAGTGACATGAAGGTGAAACAAACCGGTGAAACTCTGCAGACATGGCAATAAAAATTACATTTTTTTTTGTCTCTACTTGATGATGGCTCTGGAAGAAGTTATTTGCATAATGCAGCAGCTTCCCCACTTGTGATAAAACCTGATTTTACAGCTTGGGAATTTCTGCATGCATTGAATTCTGCATTTTTTTATTCAGTCTTAATTAAGAACCTTGAATTTGCATTAATCTGATTGTTTGTATTTTTAGGTGACTAAAAAAAAGCCTCCTTATTTTTTAAAATATGACCCAGAACTCACAGCTACGTGATCTGCTTTCAACAACCAGATTTATTTTCCTTTACAGTTGCTTATTATCCATCTTTGTATTAATTCCAGATCTTAATTCCCTTTGCAAGTTTGGGTATTGGAGAGCAGCATTATGCTTTCACATTTAATTTCCACAAACAGCTAATCGTCATGCATAATTCAGCACAGCGAGTGTTTAAACAAGCTCACAGGCTTTGGGTAATGCTAATTGAATTTGAAAATGAAGTATCTCAAAGACAAATTGTTTGCGACTTCATTCTCCGCTATAATTACTCATGTTAAATGAAGGTGAAGAGATGCGACAATGTTAAAAATGCATCCCTCCTGCAAACAAACGTGACGCTTGCATTTTAATCAAGCTGAGATGATAATGTAAGTTTTGCAAGCTGTTACTGTTTGACCTCTTTTGTGCAAAACTGTAAGGCACACATGAGAAAGTTGATGTTTTAGTCATTAAAGCAGATGGTTAAAGTTGTTTTTGCATATTCGCTTAACACATCCCAGTGCTGTAGTGTGCTAATTCACGGTAAGCCCATTACTGTTTGATTTCGGTGAACGCAGCCACATGCATTGTTTAGAACAGGGACGTCAAACTCTGTTTTAGTTTGGGCCATATCAGAAGTGTTGATGAATCCATTAGCAAACCTCCAAAAGAGAACTTCTTAAAGTTAAATAATACTGAGCATCATTTCCCATTGATGTATGGGAGTATGCATATAAAAACTACAGAAGTCAGTGAAAACGAAAGACATCTGGCTTTAATCTTCTGAAATCAGAAATCAAAATTCTGAGAAAAATCACAAAATTCTGAGTTTTTCCCAGAATTCTTAATTTTCCTTCAGAATTCAGATTTTTTTTTTTTTCAGAATTTTGCCATTTTTCTCTCTCAGACTTTAGACTTTTGTTTTGCAGAGCTCGCTCTTTTTTTCCTCCAGAATTCAGATCCCCCCTCTGGAATTCTGTCTTTTTTTTCCCTCAGAATTTTGATTTTTTTTCCCTCTGGAACTCTGATCTTTTTTCTCTCAGAATTTAGACTTCAGAAGAATTCAGTTTTTTCACAGAATTCTAACTTTTGATCTCATAAGATTAAAGTGAGAATAATTCTGGTAGATTCTGAGAAAAAGTCAGATTTTTTCGTGGCCCTAATCCTCTTCCATTGAAAACTGCTTTTATATGACTAGTAAAATACAACAGTTATTGTCAAAGTTCTGTTTACTTGTTCCTCTGGGCCACATAAAACTTTATGGCGGGCCACATTTGGTCCAAGGGCCTTGACTTTGACACATGTAGTTTAGGAAATTTAAGAATTTAAAAGCCAGAAAGACCAGGCCAAATTCCTAAAGCCAAATCTAAAATGATCCCATTATTTCCTTCATGTAACAAGTAGGCCTGGAGAATGAAGCACACTGGTGAGGTTAACGAGGCTTTCTGACCCAAAGATGCTCAGAACAGAGATTTCCAGACTGAGTCATGCAAAACACACCCTTTAGGCCATTGCATCCAAATATCAGTCCAGCTACAACATGGTGGAGCATTTGACAAATCCGTTCAACCAGAAAAGATCAGCAGAGATCAGGTTTCAACCCAGTAAACATCCCATTAATAGGGACCTTAAAGATTTTTGCCCCTGGCATGGCAACAACATCTTGATTATGCAGCTGAAAATTCATGTATTTTTCATCAAGTGTTTAAGTTATTCTGGACGCAGCTGGAGCTTTGGCTAAAATGGCTGACAAAGAAAACAAATATGTGTTTTGCTTAATTAAAGAATTACACATTTTTAGTGAGTCCTGAGACCTTGTTGAGGGGGTGGTAAAGGCTTTCGAGGGTTTCTGCCCTGTGTTTCTTTCTGCCAGCTGCTCTGATGTCTTTCTTGGACGGTGCCTAACACCTGGCGGGCATCCAGGAAGACTCATGTTATGAAAATATGGAATTGCCTTATGAACTGTTTCTGCATGGAATGAGTAATGGCTGCGTCCTTCGGTGTTTGTGAAATTTGCTCGGATTTCTCTGTTTGGCCTTCCTCGCCGCAGACAAAGGCTGCAGCATGGCCTTAAACATAAACCAAAACACAGAAAGTCTTTTGCAGAGTCTATGAAATGGATAAATACAGTGGTGTGGCTACAGTTAGACTGTTTTGGCAGGGATGGAAAAATAGCAGGATTGGACGTATTGATGCTCTAATGCTGTGTTCACACCAAACGTGTTTTGAGCGTCAGGTTTGTCGAGGACCCATTGCGGCGCAATTCATGCGTATAACGCGGCACAATTAGAAACGTTTGAGCGTTTCACTTGTCAAGAACATCCAACGCATCCGACAAAATAGGCCGGCAGCGTAAAACAGTGATTAGAGGGATTTTGACGTATCTGACGCGCGTCCGTAGACTTTGAATGTAAACCAGACACGCAAAATGCTAGGTGTAGAGCAAAATGACAAGCGTCAGCATTCAGAGTCCACACGTGCCGAACTTGACGCGTCGGACGCGTTTGTTGTGAACGCACCATTACTATCAAATTCTGTGTGGACGCATGTCGCAGTGCGTTTTGCACATCTAGCATGGTTGAAGTGTTTCATCAACCAGTCAGAGAGACTCTGCTTCGTGGGTTAGTAGCCTGTAGTTGGTGTCCTGCCAGGAGATGCAATGCGGGTTAGCAGGTCAACAAACTGGGCTCAGATGAGACAAAAACAGTGCTTATAGTGACCATCGTCAGCATCCAGCTAACTTGTGAAACTCACCAAGCTCACAACATTTCTGAATTATCTAGTGAATTCAAACACGTGCCCGATGGAGACATTCTGTTAATTTCAGTAAATAAAACCTGGGCACACTCTCAATATTTCATCCATCATTGTTCAAAGTAACTGGGAGAGGAAAAAAAAGCAAGAGGCTCCAGTTATCAGCTGTTAAAATTGTTTGTTCAATAGAAACTGACACAAAATTTTCAGCAAAGACATCTGAGTCTCTGTTATGGTTGCAGAAGCTTTCACTAAATCAGCATTTGGTGCTGCTCTCTCAATTTCATCAGCCATTGTACAAAGAGACCTGCAAAGGAAAACAACACCTTGACCCTACGTGCTTCTAGAGCAGGGGTGTCCAACGTCGGTCCTGGAGGGCCGGCATCCTGCGTGTTTTAGTCTCTCCCTGGTTTAACGCACCTGGATCAAATGATGGCTCATTAGAGGCCTTAGGAGAACACTGACATGCTGAGAAGATTGTTACTACCACCAGGGAGAAAACTAAACCATGCAGGATGCCGGCCCTCGAGGACCGACTTTGGACACCCCTGTTCTAGAGCAAAATGTCAAGCTTCAGAGGTCAAAGTGCACACGTGCCCAACTTGATGCATTTTCGACAGACAAAACGTGTTCGATCTGAACGCAGCAAAATATTGAACCTCACCAAACAGCTGAAATAAACACGACATGTTCTCAATGACATTAGTGCCGCCATTAGGCCTCCTGTATAAAGATATCTGTAATTTTTAGGTTCCCTAAGGAGCCTTAGGAGAGAAGTGCACACTCCTCCAAATTGCGCATAGGCTTAAATGTATTCATTGCTGCAAGACAGATGTAGGTGGAATTTTAAGATCTTTTTATTATCATCATTAATTGATGAGAAGTGAAAAGGTGAAGGATTCCTTCAGACCTCACTTGCTAAACCATCCAAACTGAACGATGAAGAACCTGTTTGATGAGACACCAGCATGGTTACCTTTAAAATAAATGTTTTTGTTCAAGATTTATACCACTTATGCTACATTCATGCAGTAGTGGAGGTCTAGGAGACAAAGGGGAATCCTAATCTGGTGTTATGGTGAAGTTAGTTGTATGAAGATAGCTTGACTCTGGATAAACACCAAACCCTGGAGGTTGGCTGGTTTTTGAAGAATCTTTGTGATCTGAATGTAGTTGGCTTCCCATTATGGATGATGAAGTGACAGCTGGTAACTGTGTGAAAGACTAAGGTGGGGAAACATGAGTGCATATAACGGACCTGATTGTTGAGACTGGCTAAACTGGACCAATGCATCGTCAACACTGTTAGAACAACCCAAATACTCTGAGGTTTGGGTTTCAAACGCAACAAAATGAGGGAAAACTTGATTATTTTATATATTAGATTTTTAAAAATTATTTTAGCCAAGTATTTTTATGTGTAATTTTATTTTATGCCTTCATTGAAGTTGTATTTCCAGGTTTTATTTAATTCTTTATGACTTTGAGTCGGTGTAGAACAGAGAAGAAATGAGACAAATAACAAAGTTATGTCTTTTCAGAGTGTTGTTGATCTACTAAATCAGTTACTGTTAAGAAACATTGCATTATTACAGCATTACTAGTCTGTCGGATGGAAAAGAAAAATAGCTGTTGTATTACATCTATAGAGTACGCTTAAAGGTTTGTAGAACATCATTGTCAACAGACCTTTGAAAAGATAGGTGGAATTTCATTCCAAGGCGACGTCTTTGTCATTTTTATAAAAAGCTTCAGAGTTATAATATCCACCTTAACAATTTTTTCTCTTTTCTGTGACGTTTAGATCCAGGCTGTGATTATTGAAGTAAATCCAACAGTTGCTTATAAAGCTGTACTGTTGGGGTCAGTTAATAATCCTAAAAAGAGAAAAACCTGAAGCATTCATTGGGTTAATGGAATAAAGACCAATTAATTGGAAAACCCTCTGCAGTTCAAAAATATTCTAAATGTTCTTAAATATGGACTTTATGGTACTGCATACCATGAAAAGTATTCACCTCTTGGTTGTTTTACTCCTTTAATTTCTCTTTTAGATCTATAACAAAGTGTTTCTGACATAAAAACACTAATGCTAAAGTAAAAACTGATTTCTACAAAATAATAATTATTTAAGTCAGTATTTAGCAGATAAGATATTTACCTTTGGTTGCAATCATAAATCTGTCGTCGTTACTGATGGCCAATAAACACTAAACACATTAAAAGCCACATTTTGTTCATCATGACTGATTTGTAAAAGCAATAAAACGAATACTGTATGTGTTGATATTGTATTATAATTTAAATGTGTAGTTTTGGTGACTCAGTCAATTTGCAGCACTTTGAGTTGATGTATGTCATAAAAGTTTAATAAATTAAAGGCTGAATTTAATGGATATTTTTTTGCAAGCGACTGTATTAGAGAAACAATAAAAACTACTTGATATCTTGGTAAAAAATTCATGATTTCAGTCCAGATAACCGTTAATGGATGAAAAATTAGATGTTTTACTTTAAGTCTAACTGAACCAATAAAGATGCATCTGTTCACATCAAAGCAAAGCAAAACATAAATTGCTCATTTATTGACATTTTCCTTTGATCGGCTCTGGTGATCAGCAGATCAAATGATCTTCTATTTCTTTATACAAAAGCACCAACTTGCTTTACAGTTTCAGTTTTGTTGTTAGGTAACAGACAGAGGTGAGGGAAAGAAATTACCTCTTAATTTTAAAACTTTTCTTTCATTCAAATTTGTTAATGGACCTTAAAACACATTATTTTCTCCTTTGTCAATGTTTGTTATATTTAAGCTCCAAACTGGAAATCAGCCACCAGACCTCAAAGAAAGCAGAAATTAGAATATAATCAGCATCTCAAATAAATTTCCATGTGAATAGAAAAGGACTAATTATCGGTGCTGATTGAGGGCTTTTAAATAAATCATGAAATGATGGTTGATGCTCCTACGGTTGCTTTTGTTGCTCTGTCCGGTGTTTTCATTCTGCAGCCCTGGTTTCAGTCAGACTCTCGCTATCTGAAGTGTGCGACTGTAAGTGAGGGCCGGCTCACAGATGGACAAGTTAATTAAGTTCTGCAGCCGGAGCTGCTTGTTTGGCTTTGCATCAATCCCCTCGCTTGTTCTCTCACAGATCATCAAATGCAAAAACATTACCTACTTAGAGATTACAAGAAATACTTTATCTTCCACTTGTTGGTCATACCAGCAGTGCAAGACGTGTAAACCCTGAAGTGTCGTTGTTTTATATGAGAAGTTAAGGGTGTATTCACACCAGCCCTGTTTAGTCCGCTTTAATCAAACTCCAGTTTGTTGGTCTAGAAAGTTCGGTCCGTTCGGGGCGCAATCAAACTCTAAAAAAAGTGAAACCGATGCGCCTTAAAACCTCAGTCTGGCTTCGGTTTAAGTGGCAAATACGGTAATAAATGTGGCCCAAAACGTTCAGTCACTGAACACTGAATGATGAGCCATATTTATTTTTCCACTGCGCAAAGTGAGGAGGGATAATTATGAGAAGTCTTCAAAGCTTTCTGATGGAGAACTGCAGCAAACATCTCACCTTGGGATCACCATGTTTCCATAGCAACCATCAGATGCTGTCGACATGCCAACCAGGAAGAATGACAGCAGAAAATAATTTCCTTCCTACCATCACAAACTAATTCAAGTGAAGTTTGCTTAGATGAAAAGATAAAAATGTGGAGAAGCACATCGCTCCAGAATGTGAGCGATGGTCTTTATTTATCTTACTTAGAATCTCATGTTTTGTTTTTAACATTTTGTACAGTAGCGAAATGGTGTTTGTGTCACATAAAAATGATTCCCCAGGGAAACAGGAAGTCATTAATTGCTGCTGTTAAAAGCTCCTAGACATTCAGATCAATTTACTCGTCAGCCGTGATGCTGATGCTGGTGACTCATCGACTTTATTTCCATCGGCTGTTAGTTTTTCTACTTGATGTCTTGAATGCGGCTTGAATTGCAAATTGTCCTTCTGGACATCTTCAATTAACCTTTATAATCTCTGCAAGCACAATCAAAATCTGCCAGTTCAGGTTCATCACTCAAGAGTCTGGATCGTCTAGACCGGTCAGAATTACGCTTTCACCAAACACAAGGTTTAATTATACCAATGTTCAACCAATAACGAACTGGAACTGTCAATCAACCTTGTGAATCCTCTGCTAATTGTACTAATGGCGGAGAACAACTCACAGTTACTGGAGGCCATGCTAACTTACCTTAGCATTCACGACAGGCTTTCCTCTAGCTGTAGCAAAGGGGAGTAGGGTTAGCTGTGCGCACACAGGAATGATTGACAGCGCTAAGCCCCGCCTCCTGACTGATTGGTTGCTTATAGAGAAGGCAGAGAACATATATATTCTTTAACAGATTATTTGTCTTATTACATGCTGTTGCAACATTTTGGGATTTTCAACAATCATGTAGAAAAAAATTATATACATATATTTTTAATAAAAGTGCAGCTTTAACGTTGCTGCTTAGATTTAGATTCTCTTTTAAAAGTTTAAAATACCTAGTTTTGTTGCATTTGTCTAAGAAATTAAATTTCCTTTCATTGTTGAACAATAATTTGAGATTATACAGCTACAACAAACTTCTATTTTTCAGATTTTTTACATCTTTATGACAATTCAACGCACTTTTGACCTCAAAAGATGCATTTTTCTTCAGATTCTGGCCTCTGAACTCTCCGTCTGACGGCACATGAAGCAGCAGAAAGTGAGCCAGAAACTGCCTTGTTTACCTCCTGGCTGTTTGCTTGCATCAGTTTAAACCCGCGCCTCCTATTAATTGGTTTTTGAAGTGGATTAATCCCTCAGAGATAACTTTGTGGAGGCTCCGCGTTCGGTGGCGGGTATTAAAGAGCCAGCCAGCAGCACCTTGCCTCGTCCTCTGGGACGCAGGCGAACAGTGGCCGCTTTCTCTGGGGAACAGGCCGCAGCATTCATTAGGGCGTTCAGCAGCGCGCAGAGCAACAGTCTAACCGAAAAGGTTTCATCGCACGATGCACGGGACGTATGCGCTGGTCATGCATTCCTCTCCGCACCTCGTTTATTCTTGTTTTTTAGCCGGTTACCATGGCGTTCCAACATAACCCTCTGCAGCACAGACTGTGTTTGGGGAACAAGAAAAAGAAGCTTTTTTTTTTCCGGCGGGAGTGTTTTCTTAACGTGGCTTTGACAGAGTTTCCATGGCGGCGTTTGGCTGACGCAGAGCAGCAACATGAAGCACAAAAAAAATAAATAAGATGCAGCACTGACACGCTTCCGCTCAGCCGGATCTTCCTCAGTGTCTGTGCGAGTGTGAGCAAATGGATTAGGATTGAGGAGATGCCCTAAATCCTCCTGAATACAGGCACGGAAAGCGGACTCACACCCACATAATCACAATCACCCACCTACACACACACACACACACACACACATAGGGAGGCTTTGTGTGTTTCCTGGAGCTGCAGCAGAGTGAATCAAATTGAAACTGTTCACTGACACTTACCAGCCGCCCGCTGGGAGGAGAGACGGTGATGACATGATGACTGTGCGCGGCTGCAGAGGGGAAGTGAGAGGAAGGCGGAGTGCCGCCACTCATTACGCGATCATCAGTGGGAGTATTTAAAAAGCAAGAAGAGATACAAAAAAAGCAGAGCGCAAAGAGAAGCCGCTTTCATTTGGAGACGTAAACGGGATAAAATGTCAAACTGAAATATTGGATTTTTGCTTATTAGTGAGTAATTGTGTTGTAAAAAGGTGGAAACGCTTCATGCTCTGGTGTCCGTTTCCAGCGGCCATTAGGCGAGAGGTGGGTTCACCCAGAACAGGCCGGGGAAAAACCTGGGAATAATTGGTATTTTCTGCACAGGGTCAATAAAAATCAGCAGCACACATTGGCTAAATTAATTCATCAGAATCCTTATGAACAAACCAAAAGGGCTGAATATATATTTTCAGACTTTCTGCAGGTTCTTCAGGTTCTGCGCACCAGATAAAATTCATACCTTCGAATTTTCACTTCGCCGTTTAATTTTTATCACTACAAGAAACATATATTTTTTGTGAAAGACATACTCTATAGTGAAGCTATGAATCTCCCTTTTTATTCAAGAAACTATCACTTCTGAGATATAACTTTATATTTAAAAACATACATCTTGAACTGAAAAGAAATCATTTAAAGAACCTTCAAAAAGCCTGGAGACGTGTTGATAAAGACGCCTTTAAAGTAGTGAAGAAGTAAGAAATAGAAATCATTTAGTCGTGTTTTCTTAATATTTATGGCCTAACTCTACTGAAAACAATTATCACAAAGTAAATAAAATATTTCAGATATTTTCAGGGTCAACAAGCTGAGTTTTTGCTGCATTAGATAAATATAGAATATTCTTCTTGTAGATTTTTTTTATGGTTTGTTTGTTTTGTGTTTCTCTGTTGACCCGTAACGGACTGGCGACCTTTCCACCTGAGTGAAGTTGGCCTCCCCACTTTGTGCAGCAAATTTTTTTGTTTGTGCCGCTATTATGTTAAAGATATTAATAAATGTTTCCAGAGGTCATGAAAGGTCAACCAGCCTGCATACTGTTACAAAATCAAAATGACATTTAAAATGTCATTAATATCTTCAAATCCAAAGCAGCACAAACGTTTGACGCCATTTTTGTCTGATTTGAAGGAGGTGGAAGGCCAACTTCACTCAGGTGCTACTGGTGCAAAGTCTAAATAAAATAATCAGTTAAATATTAAAAACGACTTCTACTAGCGTATATTTATAAGATGCAGAAAAGTTTTAAAATTATTAGACCTCTGGTTGTCATGACATGAAAAATTGAGTAATATGTATGTATATGTTCAAACTACATATTTATCTCCTAGCTAAATATCTACATATTTAGTTTAAAGCTAAATGTTTACTACAGTATCTACATTTATGTAGTTTTTATCTGTTAGCAACGAGTTCCTCTGTCTGTTATTCACTCAGTCCAATCTGCTTTACTTCTGGTTTAATAGAATCAGATCAACTTGTTAGATATTTCTCTCTCTAAAACAATATCTGTCCTTAAGCTTTAGATATGATTTTAATTAGTTTTGAATACTTCTGCAAATGCTTTTGGAGCAATTCCTCGGCTGATCTGAAGTTCCTCTGAGACTAATTATGCTGTTGAAAGGTAACTTCACTACAGCTTCCACTTATGAACAGATGGCCTCCGATTTCTTCAAGCGTCTTTTGAAATAAAGCAGGAAAATCATAGATGATTAAAAAGCTGAAACAATGATTGCTTTACAGCAACATTCCTCATTTAGGAAGAAGAGTCTCCTCTGCAGCATCTTATTATTTTTATTGTGACCAAATGTTTTTTGTTTATTTTATGCGGATTTACATAAATGTAAAAATGGACAGCCTTTTTCTTTCTTTTCGTTAGCCAGTAAAGTTGCTGTTGTTGGTGATTAGCTGGCAGTGTGAGCACTGGTTCATTAGGTTGAATGAGAAAAGCGTGATTTAAAGAAAACTCAATCAGTCTCGCCTCTGTACTTTCTTCCTACACTGTTGTGATTCTATTATTAGCGATCAGATGACGTATCATCACTGAACGCTAATGAGAGAAAACACTTCAACTTATTATGTTCACATTTATGTTGCAGCCTGGTGTGTTTGTATAAGATAGAGATAATAGTTTTATAAATTACATACAAATTAGACATTTGTGTCAAACTAAGTGTTTAGCCTAAAGCAGATTAACTAGCATAATAGTAGCTAAATGTATATTTTCCAACTAAATATTGGGCTAAATACCTATTTATTTATTTGTAACTAAAGGTCAAAATTAGACATTTAGCGCCAAACTAAATGTTTAGTTTGAGAGTTAAATATTAAGCTGGTGATGCTAAATGTATATCTATAAACTAAATATGTAGCTCCAAACTAAATATCTATTTATGTAGTGTCAAACTAAATGTTTAGTTAGCAAGTTAAATATTAAGCTGGCTAAGCTAAATGTACTGTATATCTTAAAACTAGATATTTAGCTCTAACTTAAATATAATTGTATATATTTGTAGTTTGGAACAAAATGTTCAGTTAGCAAGCTAAACAGGCTAACTAGCTTAATAGTAGCTAAATGTATTTCTTGAAGCTAAATATTTAGCTCCAAGCTAAATACATGATCTTCAAACTAAAGTTAGCTAACTAAATATTTATTTTGTAAGTAAATATTTACCTTGATAGTCAAATATTTACTTTTGGGACTGGAACGTTTGTGAATAATATGGTAAAATATGACCCCCATTTCCTTCTATTATGAAAGGTGAAATAACACAAATTTGGTGTTTATTTCTGTCACTTTACAAACACTACTCGTACAATTTTCATATATATATATGTATGAGCTGAAATGTATCTGCTCCCTATGAAAACCTGCTTTATAGATTCATTTCCTGAGTTCAATCAGACTTGCTCACACAACTCTTTGGTTTGTTTTGGAGGCTTACATCGTTTCAGTTTGCACACAGAATTGCAATTATCCTATGAAACCCAAAACAAAAGCAACCCGGGTCGAAATCATTACCCTCCTTAAGAACGTGCCTTTTTATTGAGCAGCAGCACAAAGCACCGGACTAAAGCACAATTAGTTGTTTTTACTTTATAATAGTGGAGGCTTGTGAGATCAAGATAAAATTGAAACTGTCAAAAGAGAAGAAAGTGTAAAGCTAAAAACAAACAAAGCGAGAGGAGTTATTACAGTGATTCAAAGAGTCAAGAACTGGAGAAGAAACATTAACTGAAAGCTGGCAGAGGTTGGAAGACAAACATGTCTGAAACCCTAAAAAAAACGTCTCTAAAGACCCAGGAACAACTACTAAGACCATAATGAATGGCTTAACCAAGTTGGGAGTTATTGTGTCAAACTAAAACTCTGCAGAGGATTGAACTGAAAGGTTGGATCAAACCTCTTGAATCCAGGTAGAGGTACGCTGAAGACCTGGAAGCATTCCCTTTCGTCTGATGAGACAAAACACAAAGTCTTTGGGAATAGAGACATTCCTTATGTTCGGAGAATGCAGGAAGAGGCCTGTAGCCGTGGCAACAGCGTTGTCACGGTGAAACGTGGTGGTGCAGGTTTTTGCACAGGTGTCGACTCCAGTCCTGGAGGACCTCAAGTGTCCTGCAGCTTTCAGAGATCTCTCTGTTTCACCTGAATCTAATAATACGGTCGTTAGCAGGACGCAGAGGAACATGGCTACATGCTGGGGAAGTGATTCAGTGACTCGATTCAGGTGTGTTTTACCTGGGACACAACTGAAGGACGGAGTCTAGATTGCCCCCCAAAACAATTTTCTACCTTCACAAACAGATTAAAATGGTCACAAATTGAAACAGTATTTTAAGGCATCTGTGGTTCGACTTTCCGTTTGATTCAGTTTTTCATGCTCATCTCCATCTGATGTCATCTAGATGCCAATACAGCTCAAACAGATCGTAAATCTCAATCTGTTAATCTCTTCAATGCAGAATAATCCAACTGTACTTCACTGTAATGGTGGCTGGTTCCATATTCCAATAGGAACTATTAGATAACATGTAGAGCAAATTACATGACTTGTACTCCACTTTTTAACCCTTTGAGTCCTAAGTTTCAAATCTCCGCCTGGATATTTTTGCTTGTTTTAATTGTACGCAGTTCTTTAAATGTCCTGTGTGTGAATCTATTTGGCCATTTATCCTTAACAACTGAAACTTTCAATATCCAGCAAGTTATTTTCACAATTTACCATCTATTGAAAGAGTGTTTCATCAGGAAAGTGTGGTGGAATTACAGTATTGTAATTTGGCTGGATCCCCAATACTACTATATCATAACCCCCAGAGTTGGTAAGTAACTTTTATTGAAAAATATATGTTTATATATACTTTTATTAGTATTTTTCCTATGTTGCACTTGTCACTTTTACTTGAGTAATCTTATTACGAAGCATTTCTACTCTTGATTGAGTAAAATGTCTGGATTTTCTGCCCACTGAGTAAAAAACAAACATGTTTTAACCAGAAATCCACCAGATCCAGACACACACCTGCAGTTTCTGTTAGTTTCATAAGTTTTCCATTGAAAAACAAAATTTTCTTTTGACAGATTTTTTTTTATGTTACTTGTATGACGTTCTGTCATTTTCATCCTTAGAATACGAAAATTTCCACTTAACTTTACGTTTTGGTCCATATAATTATGTAATTTTTAAATATTAAATGATTGATAATTTGATCATTTACTCAGTACTCAAGTAGACTTTTTACCAAACACCTTTTCTACCCTTTTTTTAGTAATTTCATGAATATGTTGAAGAATATGTTTGGGTACTCTACCCTCCTCTGCTAACCCCTAACCTTTACTTGTAAGTCCTTTTTGATGAATCTGCATCTCAAATGCATAAACATAGATATAAAACTTAAAGCAATTAGCAGTAGAAGAAGGTTTAGTGGTCGGTTTGTCTTCCAACGCGACATTGACCCCGCAGATTGATCAAAGCTCCCTTTATCAACACAATTAAAGATTCACCCCACACGTTTAAAAGTGAGACATGAATACCTAAATGTGGAGGCTAAAACTGAGATTAGTTTCAGACAGTTTGCTGAAGTGTTTTGTGGAATATGTCGATGGTGTAGGATGTTATAACTTTTCAAAAGTTATTAAAATATAACTCCTTTTGCATCTTTAAGGTTAATTGTAGCTTCTCACATCTTGAAAATGTCCTTCAGTAGTATCCAAAATACTTCTCTAATTCAGCCATCTGAAAGACATCTTCAAAACCAAACCTTTTTAAATAATAGGTGAAATATCTTCAGGAATAATAGAAAGTAGTTTGCTAATAAACTCTTTCTGTTGCTTTAAGCTGCAGAACTCGTGAAAACATTCATCCTTTTCCTTGCGAGCCCAAGTCAATGCTTCACATGCATTGTGTCCAAGTCATGTTTTGCACACACAGCTGTGTATGAAAATGCTTTGCGCACAGGGTGCTACAAAAAACACAAGTTTGTACAGAGAAAATTGAGCTGCCTCGGCGCAGTGTTGATGAGTTTACCTGGTAATGGTGTTTGCCAACAATTTTTGTCACAGCATGAAAAGATGGGCTGCAAGCCCAAGTATCAGTTTGCAGACCTGTGGGACACAATTCACATGCAACAAAGCAGAGACTGGCGTTATTTCAGTAAAGTGGTTGAGGCAGAAATGCTTCTTTGAAAATTTCATCCTATTGTCACAACAGTGAGCAAAAGAAAGAACACCTTTACATTTTAGGGTTTACCTTTCAGATTTAGTTTCTGCTTTATGTCACATAAATATTTTAGATTTTAGCAGGCAGAAATAACCTAATTACATAAAAATTACATTTTTAGATGATGATTTCATTTCAGACTCATGGGGTAATTTGAATAGGATGAAGTGGGAACGTTTCTGTCATTGGGTTGAAACAGAACTCCTCTGCGTACCAACACATTTTTGGATCAAATGTGAGGCTTCCAGTTGCAGATTGTTAGAAATTAGGTCAAATAAACAGTGAAGCATCCATTGTTGCCTCCCTTCAGTGGTTAATTGGCGTCCATCCACCACAGGGCAACACAAGTTTCCATTGCGAACTTTGTCAATCCGCCAATGTTGGAAAAACACAATTCCACAATTGTGGTGTTTCCATTAAATCAGAAACACAATTCAACTCATGAAGAAGTTTGTTCACGCAATAAGTCATTATAAAAAAGCAGCTCCATGAACCTCCAACCACTTCCTGTCGTCTTCTTCTTCGTGGTTTGCACCAATGGCGACATCTGGTTGTTGGTTCGATGCGAAACAATAAATAAACCAATTTTGATACAACCAAAAAAACCACATTATCCTAGTGGCAAAACTTTTGATCAAAATTGACTTGTTTATTTTTGAAATTTGAAATTTCACAATAATATGGTCAATGTAAATGGAGCTACAGAGACACACACTCATGCCTAAGGACAATTTAACAATTTAGAGAACCCAGTAAACCTAATAGTCATGTTTTTAGAGGAAGCCGGAGGAGCCAAAAGTGCTCAAAGTACTTTAAAATAACATTACCAGGTCTCTCAAAGGTATGAGGACTAAAATAACATTCTTTTGTCCGTCAAAGTTGACTTAACTAGAACGAGTGCTGCAGGTCACAATCTGCTGCATTATTTTTTGACAACAGCATCACAGATGGTAGAATCGTGACTGTTGACGGTTTATGTAAATCTAGTTTAAAATGTGTTTTTTGTGTGTGTTTTCTTTTTGAGTGGAGAGACGGACGAGAAAAAAAAAGAAGCTAAAAACATTGGTTTGGTCATGCAACACCAGATGGCCGAATGACGAATCGGAGGAAAAAGATGAGCCATTAGAGGCACGTGAAATTGGAAGAGTTTAGTCACTGAGGTCTTCCAACACCTTTGACTAGGACATTTACCTGTGGAAATAAACATGAGATTCCTTTAAGAAACGTCTGCTACGTGGATCAATGCCAGCTGACTAAAATTGAAACTCTTTATCTTGCTTTCAGCATACAAATGTCTGCAATTATGCTGCATGTATAAAAACCTCAAAACCGTCAAGTCTTACTCTCGCTTTGCTTCTTTTCATGTCATTTCATCCTGAGACACGACTGCAAAATAATGTGAAGAACATGAAGGACACGGAGGCGCAAGCAGAGAATAAACACAGATCTGTCAAGTTAAGGAGATCCTCTGGGAAACATATTGCGAGCATAAACAAACCCGATGAATTCGCACATTTAAATGTTGTTTTGTAACTTTGTTGTTTACTGTTGTGCTTTTGTTGCAGTCAAGTCCTGCTACTCTGGTTCTATAGAAACTGTACAGTCAAAGTAAACAAAGTCTTTCACCACTTTTACCCCACAATCCTACTAGCTAAATAAAACTCTAGTTTTGCATATTTAGTTGTAGTAAACTCAGTACCTTCTGGAAATGTTTTCTCACCTCAAGGTTTTCGAACAAACTTCACAAAAGCAGCTCTGAGTAGCTGTGCTTTATGTTAGAAGTCAGCAAGAAGACACAGCAGACGCATCAGTTTGTGCTTGAATAGAGAGCAAGGCCACAGATCTAACAATGAGGCAGGAAAGCATTGTTTGGTGCCTGTAAAATCTGATTATTAGCGTGGATCACAATATTATTCCTTGTCTACTTCAATTGACCAACTGAATTTCAAACTTTAATCGAACCAAATGAACCCTTAGTTTATGTCACATTAAAGGTTTGAACAATGTGACACTGAGCAGATGAAATCTCAAAACCTCCAACAAAACAGAAAACTCACCAGATTTGTTGCTACTTGCTTTTTTAAAAAGAAAAAAAGTCGACAGAGTTGCTAATTTGACAACAGTGGCGCTCTGACACCTTTCCCTTTGTACGATCGTTACCTGTAACAGTTGGAGCTGCAGTGGATTGAACCACATGGGGCTTTTTCCTGCCACATGCATCAATATGTGACGATCCAGGCGACTTACAATTTAGTCCTGAGGCTGTTTATCTCTACAAGGTGGAGTCCAATGTCCAGATTTCACTATGTAATGTCACCGGCTCCTGACTTCAGCCTAATACTTTCTACATCCTCTTACTTAAGATCACTACACACGTCTAGATCCTTAAAGTGGCTTCAGTGGAGATTTGGCTTAATGAATATATTAGTATCATTTCTGTAAAGAGATTTTTAAAGAACCTACGTGTGTTTTCTCTTAAGTTCCCCATTCTGCTAAAATAAAAAGCTTTAAAAAGATCCATAATTAGTTGTAACAATATTTATTTGAGAAATATTTATTTTGGATGTAAAAAGCCTACAGTAATAATACTGTAGGCTTAGTTTTTGTAAATTATAATAAAATATTGTCACACGAATGTTGCTATGTTCACACTGCAATGCATTCAGGGTAAATGAAGTCTAAAGGTCTGACTACTCCAGCTTGGTCCAACCAAAACAGCGATGATTAAAGTCTTTGCAGGATCTGTCAGCATCTGAAAGATCTTCTAGTGCAGTCAGATGTTTCGCCCAGCGCTTCTTGCTCCGGCGTCAGCGGGGTTTAGGCGCTTTGTGGATATAAACTGTCAGCACGGCATTTATTTTTAGCTCGTTAAGGTAACAATCACCTGTTAGAGCCTTGGTCAGTTTTGCTCCTACAAAGGACTCAAAGTCTTTTGGAGAAAAATGTTGAGGGCATAAATTTACATTCTTTGGAAGTTGTGTTTGACTCTGGTTCTTTTTTCTTATGGAAAGCATCCAGATTCTCCTCACCATTTTGTTTTTATTACAGCCAACAGTGACACGGTGTGCTGTGTCACTGTTATCTGAAATTATTCAAACACAATATGATAAATAACAAGTCGTGTAAAGTTAGCCTTTCTGTGTTCTGCAGATTCCAGTACAGAATGGACCAAAATGCATCATCAAGCCTTTGGGTGCCAACCTCCATGGGTGAAAAATCTAACAAAAGATATACATTTTTCAAGTAATCGGTGTTTCACAAATAGCAATTCTTTAGTTAATAGGAAAATTACAAGATACTTAAGCCAAGGTGTTCAACTAATCTTGGATCACTTTAAACCCTCTACTTTAGTCCGTAGTTGGCACTCAGTCTATTGATTACATTCAAAAAGAGACGACTGTGACTATTTTAGTAAAATTATACATTATGTTACTAGATTTTTAAGAGCGTGAAAGTGTTAAAAGTATTTCCATTTCCTGCTGCTGGATTGTAACCAGATTTATTTACACTTTGACAGGAGCAAGATACAAATAACTATCACTGAAATGCTCTGATCTATTTGTGTATGAATTAGTTTGTCTTACAACATTTAAAATGTGGTCGCTATGACCAGAAAAATGGTGAATAATTTTGGTCCGTTTTGACCATTTTCTAGAAAACATCAGTTTGAGACCAAAGCCTAAAAAACACACAAAGCCAAAAGTCAAAATTTGATTTTGAGTAGACCAGTCGCTCTTTTAGATCACTGGAGAAATGTTTCGACCTTCTTAACGGGGTTGTTTCCAGCAGGTTGGCGGAAGGAAAAGGGCAAAAATCTCAAAAGTCAGCAGCTAAACTTGAAAGACACAAGCGATTCACTCTGCAAATAGATAAAGACACGAGTAGAAACAAAAATATTCAGTTTTAATGCTCTAACGCTCTTATCGCTGCTTGTCATTGAGAGCAGAAACTCCATTAATACAGCAGTGTGTTGGAGTGAGTGTGAGAGGAAATCTCCCTTTCATTTGGTATTCTGCACAGCCGTGGCGACGGGGAATATGGAGACAATCTGCTGCATCAATTACCGCAGGGTAACTGATGATATTTCAGCGCATTAATATAAAAGAGCAAATGCCATCCATGATTAATAGGAATGGTTGGGCTACCTGAGAATCCTGAAAATGTGGCAAAGATTTATTAGGTGGTATACACCAAACTTTTAATTACAAACTCCGCCGAAGCAAACCGAGATGCTTTCTTCCTGAAATTGCTCCCGTTCTCTGATTATGATCCGAGTCTTGTCAGTTTTTGACAAACAGGGCTGGACAGACATCCTATTCGAGACGTATCGATTGTGTGAATCCACTTGACGAAACAACAGCAGCCGATGGAGAAGCGGAGAGAAAAAGATATTTTAGAAAATGGTGACGGTTTATTTCTCCGTTACTTTCCCTGCATTGTGTTAAACAAAGAGCGTGACATGATTGTGACGGGTGTATTAACCGGCCGTTTCCTGTGCGCCGTGGTGAAGTGTCGGCTTGGGAGGCCGTGAGCTCTCTGACATGGTAATAGCACGCTTCAGGGGTCACTGAGGTGGCTGGTGTCTCCAACATCTGAAGAGGAAAAATAGAAGAGAGTGCAGTTCCTCGCTGCAAGATAATCTGCTTTTCTCAAAGAATGGAGAAGCAGACGGTGCCCTGCAGAAGAACCGCTACCACTTGAACTTTTTCCAACATTTTCCACATTATAGCCCCACATTTTTCTGACAGATCTTGTTCTTTTGGGGATGTTATTGTTTCAAAAACCGATATTGCAAAGATTGTATGGTTGTGCAGCAGTATGGGCACAAATCCAGATGTTCTGGGAATGTTTGTTGGGGAATATTAGAAAACAAACAGCACCATGAAGACAAAGGTCAGTATGAAAAACTTTCAAAGACTCGCAGAACAGTTTTCAATCTGTTGTGTGAAAATAAAACTGTTTGTTGCATAGAGGGGGTTACATTGCCACAGGCCAGTCAAGATGTCCACTACCCAAACCGCCAACATTGGACATGTTACCATTAAAACCAGACAATGAAACAATGAAAGAAGGTTGCATGGTCTGAGAAATTATGACTTACCCAGGAAACGCATAATGCCATGAAATATTACGGACAACAGAACAGAATAGAAATGTACTTTATTGTACCAGCAGTAAGTTAAAGGGACAGTATTATGTACTTTCCAGGCACACAGTGCAAATTTATAACACAATCAAGTACCTTTTACTTTCAGATGTTGTAAAAATGCTAAAATGCCTTGAAATTGGTTCTCTGACCCTTTAAAAACGTCACCCTCAGGAAGTCATCACAATGTTGCTCCTTTATTAACCATTTAACAACATTTTTACCAGCGTTTCACTGAGAAGTAGTTTGTATAATGAGCTCAGTTGATGCACAGTTCCACCAGGTGTTTGCTAATTGCTAGTGGCTAGTCTGAAGGAGCCGCTCTGTGAGGCTTGAAACTTGAAAACTGCAGCTCTGAAGAGGGGCTCCTTCCTCGAAGGTGGGGTGTTTTGAACAGCTGAATGGTTGCCATGGAGATTAAAGGATTTCTCAAACATGCATGAAAGAATAATAATAAAAAAACACTCCAGGAAATAACATGCTAAAGATCAGAAAGTGGATTTTACACAATGCTGCTCCACTTTTCATCTCCGATCACAAATCAGAACCATGAAACTAGCAGCTTGTTAAAGTAGAAAAGTGGTGATAATAGGACACCTGCTAGTATGATGAGTAGATAAAACTTTCTCACAGAGATGTTTTTGGAGAAAGAGCAGCGTGAAGCCAGCTGGTTTTTCAACATTTTGATTCGTCAATGTCCCCCGCTGGGTAACCATGGTTCTTGTAGTGCTTCAACCACAAAACACTCGTTTAATGCGCGAGATTCTGCATATTTCACATTTCTCCATGAAAAAAGCACAGATATAAATGTATTTTAGTTGCATAAGTAACTATAAAAGGTTCAACACATATTAAAAGATGCAATAAAACAACAAAAAAAATTTAAATTTATGTACGCTTGAATAAATGATGACTAAATGAGATTCTGGAATGTGGTAATTGTGATTCTACCCACACAGGGAAAAAAGGTTTAACAAATGTAAATATATATATATATATATATATATTGTGGCTGCAAAAAGAGTTTAGGTCAACTAAAATTAGAGTAAATCATCTGGAAATATTTCAGCCTGTGTGGATTTAAAGAAGGGTTCAATCTGTACTGAAAAAACTAATAAATTATTTCATTTTTTTTATTTTTTTATAATAGTTTTCAAGTGAAAAAAGAACTCTGCATTTGGGAATGTCTTTTTGTTATCTACCAGGTTTAATCTTACCATGTGTACTTTTCTTTCTCCTTTGGGTGTGTGTGTGTGTGTGTGTGTAAAAAAGATGTTTGCACTTCCAGAAATATCACTGGGTTTTCATGTTCTTGTTTTCTTTGAACTTCCTGTTCAGTTTCTGCTTCATGCATTTCAATGACCCACAAAGGCAGCATATAGTCTGGACTTCATATTGCAAACACTGCACAAAAGCAAAAACATTATTAGTAAAACCCCACTTTGCATTCGGTGGGAAATCGAATCGCTTAAATGTTAGAGATACCAACCTTCTCAGATTTTTGTTAATGCAAAAGTAAAAACTAAAGACTTGTTTCAGAATAATGACAAAAAGATTGTACGCTCCATTTCTGCTGTGTCATTTTTTAATATATTGAAATTCAACTAAATAATAAAAAAACAAGCAGAAAAGATTCCACTTATGATGGAAAAGCTGCACATCCTCCATGAAAACAGATTTTTTTTGCTGATTGCTATTCAGCAGCATACAGTTGTTTGTTGTTGCCAGAATGGAGAGACAATAGCAACAGTTGCTGCCCATTTGGAAAACATGCTAAAAGCTGCATTTCCAAAATGTGTGATGTTCATTATTCTAAAGTGAGAGATTATTCACAAGTTGAAAACATTTAAGGAAGCTGCCCATCTTCCAAGTAGTGGATGTTTCAGAAAATACACGCAAAGGTCAGAGCATTCAATACTCCACTGAGGGTGGGGATGGTATCAGATGTTTCAATTTAAGCAACAGATTAACTAGATTAACAGGAATCTGAACCAGCTAATCGATTATCCATCAACTTCCTGGCAATCAAGCTCATTAGTTGCCAAGTTTTTTGTGCCTTTAAAGGGGCAGTGTTATGTTAAATCGACTTTATTGAACTTTACATCATGTTATAATGTTATTCCTTCATCAGAAACACACCTGGAGTGTTGTCTTGATTCTATGAGAAATGCTTTAATCTCCATGGCAACCAATCAGCTGTACAAAAACGCCTGAGTGGACCTAGCCCCGCCTTCACGGACGATGATCCTCCTCCTTGATGGTGTTGCAATTTCCCAGCTTTCAAGCTTCCGCCTCCATGACTCCTAGACTAGGCTCCTTCAGACTAGCCAGCAGCAATTAGCAAACACCTGGTAGAACTGCTGACCTCATCATACAAACTACTTCTCAGTGCATCACTGGTGAAAACGTTGTTAAAGGGTTAATAGAGCAACCATGTTGTGACGACTTCCTGAAGGTGGAGTTTCAGAAAGAATGGGACTTTTTAAAGAGACAGAGCCCATTTTAAGACCATGTCAGTTTTATTTTCAGTCATATTTGATATATAAAGCATTTGTATTATTATTAAAGGTAGCATAGTTATTTGACTGTGCTATAAAATGCCACTACGTGCCAGAAAGGTATGTGATACTGCCCCTTTAAGAAACAATGGCAGGGGTTTGTCTAGTGAGTTGTTGGTTCAAACCCTCACTTGAGCATCTCAGTTGCTGTGTTCACTTTTCCTCCTGTTGGTGAGAAGACTTTATGGCGTTGCTTGACGTTGGTGTCGAGGTTCTAAACAATCGGATCTGATGTTACCTAGTAGCTAACATCTGGTTGTGAAACACGGCAGCTCGGCGCTATGAAGCTTACCGGAAATTGAGTGTATTGTAAACATCTTTGCCAGCAATAAAATGTCAACCATTCCTCTTGCACTGACTTTATTTGCTCAATATTTGGAAGCCAACACGACCTGCACTTCCTCTTCTGAAATTACTAAACTATAACAAAATGCAGAATGAGGTTCTAAGAAAGCACAGAAAACGGACGTCAATCGTTTACAACTTTTTCTGTAAACTGATATGACCGGTAGAAATTTAACAGGAGAAATTGAACTCTATGGGAGAAATCCCAGATGTAGAACTGAGGAAAGATGAGAATTAAGTGGATTTGTCTACAAAAGACTGGCAGGAAAGAACAATAAATTGAACCAACGCTGCTAATAAGGTTGAGCAAAGGTTCCTCCATACTGACCTGAGCGACCAGTGAAGTCAGGCGAAAAACTATTCCTGACATTTATTTCTGTTAAAGGTGGTTTTATAACCTGCTGAATCATAGATTGTGCTTAGCATTTTTATAAAAGCTAAGCACCAATTCCAGGTTTTCATTTTTTAATGAATGACATTGAGAAATGACACCCTGGAATTGGTACCGTTTTCGAACCTGTTAAGGACAAAATTATTTTATGACCTCAACTGTAAAACTTAAAAACTGATGTCAAAGTAATAGCAGTCTTCTTAGGACACTTAAATAAAGACCAAACATCGGAAACATCTTGACCCAAAAGCATTTTGAGTCATTTTTAATTCACAATTTAAGTCACAGACGGGGCAAGTAGCAGGCTAGGAGGCCAACGGTTCTGCAGTCTTTCATTTAGAAAGCTAACAGTTAGTTTGAGTCACCATTCTTAAAAATAACCTAACCTTTACTTGAACTGAATTTAAATGTGTTATATAAAATTCACCTATTTCTGTCCCAAAACAGTAGTTTGCTAATGAGCTGCGGTCGTGTCAGTAGCATTATAAAAATCCCTTTTATAGCCCCGAGGAGGGTTACAGTTTGTGAAGAATGTAACACCCTGAAGACCCAGAAGCTACAAAGTTTTGTTCTGTTTGTCAGAAATAATATAAACATAATTTGGCCCAAACTGCAAACAAACAAAAAACAAGTTCACATTATCCACTCGGTGACCGTGAGCCGGATAAAGTATCTGTAAAACTCACTTATTACTCTTTCCTTTGACAAAAAGTCAATATTGAGAACCTTTTTGTAAATTCAACTAATATTGGCCAGTCAAGTATTACCTGCTGAGATTTTTGATGTCGTTCGCTAGAGATTGATTCTTTTCTACAGATCTGTGCCGTGAAAGGCAGGACTTCAGTCTCAGTGAGAACTGCTCTGTTTTTTATAACTTTGCTTGCTGATGATTCTCTGCTCACACGTCAGCTATTGTTTTTATTTGATTAAAAATTATTTAAATGCAACTGGTAAAAATGGGTGGGTAATTTTTTATATTTATTACAAGAGGATTTTTGTTTTCAAGGCTGTCTTTCTTTTATTATGCTTTTAAATCAGAAATAGTCCTAAAAACACATGGAAATGTTTGATTTCCATGTGATTGATGTCATTGGAAAGCCTAAAATGCACACTTTTTGAATTTGTAAATAACTAAAGACACCAGCCACATTGGGATATTCTCGTCTAACCTAACTTTGAGTTAAACTTCACAACTTTATCCCAGATTTCTTTTGTCTTCATCTAATGTTCACTCACAAACCCCTGAGGCAACCGCTAGATTTATACGGAGATAAAATCCCACATTGGTGGACCAATATATTCTGGGTTTTAAGAGTTGACAGTAAACACAGTTGATCTATAATCTATTTGTTGGTGTGTTGCTTTAAGGTTGTAATAAAGAAGAAAATATAAGAATTTGCCCCTCTGATAGCCAGAAGCTCTATTGTTTGCATCTCTTATTATCTTACAGGAATTAGATGTCAGGAATAAGAAACGACAGCGACTGACATGCAGACTATGTGTGAGGCGTTGGGAGAAAGTTTCACAGAAACTCTGTAGGAGAAACTGCTTTGTCATTCGCTTTTCCTAAGTTCACCAACCAGTCAGCTGCATGCACAGACTGCCATAACTGCCTTAATTGCACTTGTCAGTCAAACAAATTTACATAACACAAAGGGAAGCAAATTAAACATCTTAAGATGTCACGCAGCAACATCACATGGTGTCAGAGAAGACGTTTTGTTCATTAAATATATTTTTAGAGTTCATTCAGCTGGAATAATTTGTCATTGGCACATGAACGCAGGCAAAGAGCATTTCTATAAATAAGAAGGCGCTCACACTTAAACGGACAAAACTTGGAATCGGAGGCAGGAAAATCCTTGAAGTTTTCTGACAGGGAAAAAAAAAAACTTCCTCGGATTAGCAAGTTTGTAAAACAGCTTCGGGTTGTTATGTGGATTGTATAATTAGCTGGACAGCAGATAATAATCTAGAACATTAAAATCTGTGTTCCTTGCAGACACGCTTTCTAAGTCTGACGCACGTATCGCCTTGTTCTTATCAGGGTTGGATGAAACTCCTGCTCAGGAAACTGCATGTCATGGTATAACACTTTATTAACAACGTAGCCAGTGTAAAAAATCCACCCGGTTTTAAAACTCATGAGTTCATAACACCTGGCGTGAAGTAATGGCTGCTCACTGACAGCCCTTCATCAAGATCTATAATTACAGGAAGCTAAATCACCTTGAATATCCTGTAGTAAAAAAAAACTTCTTTTATTACAGACGTGATAACAATGTTAACAAGCCAAACATCAAGCCGGAGCTCAGCAGCAGCCTGAAGAGCAGCAAGCTCCACTAAAGGCTGGAGCCTGAACGGCAAACACAGGAAAGGTAACTTTACCTAAGTTATCATTTTGCTTTTGACTGGTGTAATTTTAGTGTCACAATTGGCTGGATAAAAATAAAAACAACATTAAGGTGAATCTGGATTGCTTCCCACATGAATAAAAAGAAGAGCGCAGTGGGAAAGAGCTGAATCCGAACACAACTTCCAAAGTACTCAACATTTCTCTCTAGAAGACTTTGAGTCATTTGTAGGAGCAAAACTGACAAAGACTCTTAACAGGTGATTGTTACCTTACCGAGCTAAAAATAAATGTCGTGCCAACAGTTTTTATCCACAAAGTGCCTAAACCTCGCTGCCACTGGGCGAAACATTGGACAGAAGCTCTTTTAAACGCTAACGGAGATCTTCGCCAGTAGTACTGACGACACTACTGCCGCCCCATTTACATCCGGACCGGGAGATCGAGCCGTAAACAGCTGCTATCGGACACACAGCGATAGAACTACTTACCGGATCACACAGTCCGACCTGAGGCTCGTGTCATTTATTGTTTCATTTATGAAGCTGAAGACAGCAGCAGCAAACATCAGCTGCTACGGCCAAGTCTGTCCTCTTCCTCCATTTGGTTCTCATCATCATCATCACCTCTTGTCATTTCTACAGTCCCATCGATTTCAATGCGCTCCGGTTCAAATTGAAAAGGCTTAAAGACGTTACTCATCACTGTCTTAGCTGGATGGATCTAGTGCAGTTGGACTATTTTACATCATTTATCTGGAATGCATTGCAGCGTGAACAACATGGTGACATTTGTGTGACAATATTTTATACAATTTAATAAAATCTAAACAGCAGCATACCGTATTATTTCTGTATTGTTTTTTTCCTGATCAGTTCACTGGAGTTTAAGTCAGAATTGGAGCTTGTTTTTGATTAATCAGTAATAATCCTGATTACATAATAATCCAGTTTATTTTGACAGTTGTAATAGATCACCAACAGACTCTGATCCTTTCCATGTAGCTTGTATTTGGGTAAAAAGAAATAGCAGGATGTTGTGTGTATAATTGAAACTATGTACATTTTCAAGCCGCGTATTGTATGAAAACAACACCCTGGAAAAGACAAAACAGTTCAAATAACTTTTAAAAACACTTTGTTGAATGTAGACTTGATATTAGTGACACTATAAGTTGATCATCTAAAGCAGGCGACCAAAGTGTCGTAACATATCCATCCCTTCTTAGCACATGTTCCTCCATTTTTCCTGCCTGAGTAGCTGCTGGCTGAGATGAATTTTCTTCTGCCTCACAGCTAACTTTAGCTGCAGGACGTCATCTAAATTGGATCAAATGAGAAACTACCAGCAAGGCATTTTCACTCAGGTGTTTTTGGTCAAAGATGAATTTCTGCTCATAGCGGTGCTAATATTTTCAGTGTAGCAGGAATTAGTTTAAACCTGAGATGTTGAAGAGTGTTGTAATAGATCTGTGCAAACAAAGAAAAAAAAATATCTCAAACATATGAAGAAGAAATGGGAACAAATAGTTCCCTTCGTGTTTGGTGTCTGTGTCGTCGAAATGAGCGCTCGAGTATTTATAGTCCTACGCCACCTCCTCTTTATTGCTCCAGAATGGAAATAGCTTATTCCTACATCACCCAAAGTCCACAATCCTTTTTGTTTTCTTCTCCTCTTCCTGCACATTCATTATTACAGTGGCCCAGAAGGGCTAACAAAAAGCAAAAGCCCCAATGCAAACCACAAAAGCCCCCTTTCACCACCAAAAAGCCAGAATGCTATAACAAAGCTGCAACGCAACAGCAAAAAGCCACAACATAAATTGAATCAAATTTCTTTTGATTTCAAAAGGAAATTAAATGTTGTTGTAACTCATATTAATTCAGATTCTTCAGAGTTTTTGTCGACAGTAATGGCGGTTCGGAGGACAGATTTCTTGTCACGCTCTGAATTTCAGCAAATACGAAGAAGCAACAACAAAAAGCCCCAGCAGCAACTTCTAACCCGTGCCCAGTCTTACAGAAACACTGCTGGTGCATTCAATAAGTGCTTCAGTGTTCAGACTGAATGTCAAACCATCTATTAATGTCACCAATAGATATTGATAGTGTCGTGTTTTTATTGCCAAGAGCTCACAGCATCAATTATTCAGAACGTCTCATGGATGTCAACAGCAGTATGAGCCGCTATCATTGGACAGTTTGTACCAGTTCTTAAATATATCGCAAATAATCCATCATGGCTGACACGTTAGTGTAAAATACAATATTCCTGAGTCTCTGATATGAAACTCTTCTTAGATAAACGTCCTTTGAAGAAGGGAGACTGGGTTTGTAATAAGGGTTACACTCAGTGGCTTTAAAATCTAAATTTTTGGATGACACTCTACAAAATGTCTTCTTTTTTGTTTGAATTTGTCAGAAGCATATGACTTTTCTTTGTCTGCAGTTGTGCCATTTTTCTCCCATTATTCTTTCAGCAATGAATTAGACAATTATCCAGTGGAAGGAAAGTAAAACATTTACATGAAAACCAGTTTCCCGTGACAAAGAGTGGAAGCATTTACACCCAGGAAGAAAACAGCAGTTTCCTTGATATCAAGCTGAGTGAATTATCTTTCACAAAAATCATCCATTTCCTGCTGCTGTCTGTTGGTCTGTGTGCTGCTTCTCACTCCTGTTGGTATTTCAGATCTCTCTAAACTACACGCTCTGTGAAGACTTGCAGGGGAGAAGTCCGGACTTCACACGTGTGAAAGTTCACGACTCTGTGAAGACTCGCACAGTACGAAGTGTGAAGATTGGCAGCTCCCAGAAATTATCTATAAAATGAAACAGAGGATTGCCATCAATGTTCCCTCTAAGCTGCGCGCCTGCGCAATCGCACACAGCTCGCACATTCTCAGCGCACAATAAAATCTATGCAGCGCATAAAATAAAACCTAGCATATTGAGCTCAGTCATCAGTTTTGACCAGTGACGAATAACAATCTAACTCAGTGAGTCACAGGTCTCCAGCCAATGATGCGATACGGTTCACTTACGCTACGCAGCCAATCACCGCATGCTATTGTGTTTACGTGCCTTGTCCATATTCGCTGTGGCACCGGGCAGATTTACTAGGTAGGAAAAGTCCAACATACTCGGACGCTCTTCAGTCCGCAGAGGTCCGCCGGACATGTCCGCGCAAGGATAGATTTTTATGGTAAGTAATGTAAGTAATGTCTCTTATTTACAACAAGAGAGTTGTAAATATTCAGGTTAGCTTCAGCTAAAATAACAGGTGGTTGTTGTTTCTCCGCCCCGTATTGAACCAAAACGGGACGCGATTTATTCCGTATTGCTATAAATGTCTGATAGACAAACTATCACACATCTCAACAATAAGTGTAATAATAATAATAATGACCAAAACAAAACACGGGAATTATTAAGGTCAGCTAAATTGTTGTTTTAGGACCTAAATAGCAGTGAGCTGCTATCAACTTGCATCTTTTTAAAATGACCACCGATACACCGTCCTAAGCACATTCCAGGCTAAATAATTATAGTGAAGTTTAATAGGGGATTTAAAATAATGTGTTGGCGATATTCAGGGCGCACAGTGGGATGTTTGATATCAGACAGAATGGATCAGGAGAGGAAGCGCAGACCCATCAGAACCTAAAGAACCAGACATCAGTCTCTTCATCCCTCAATCATTTCCTGAGACCAAAAAATAATATGAATGGCAATTTAAAGAACAAATCATACAAATAGATTAATAAATAAAGTAATAAATATTGTGAAGAGAAACCGTTTATTTTTTCAACATTAAAAACGTTTGTTAGGATTGTGGAGGAAAAACGATATCTTTTGATATCGTTTATCTTTTGATTGACCACAGTGTTTTGTGGTCAATATTATTTCTCCATATTATTTGGTGGCCTTAGTATCGCATCTCTGCTTTTTGCGGATGATGTGGTCCTGTTGGCTCCATCAGGACGTGATCTGCAGCTCTTGCTGGATCGGATCACAGCCAAGTGTGAAGCAGCCGGGATGAGGATCAGTGCCTCCAAATCCGAGGCCATGGTCTTGAGCCGGAAAAGGGTAGAGTGCCTTCTCCGGGTTGAGGGGGGTGTCCTGCCCCAAGTGGAGGAGTTTAATGATCTCGGGATCTTGTTCAGGAATGAGGGAAGAAGGGAGCTTGAGATCGACATGCGGATCGGCGCAGCGTCTGCCATGAAGCGGGCGCTGTACCGGTCCGTCGTGGTGAAGAGAGAGCTGAGTCAAAAAGCGAAGCTCTCGGTTTACCGGTCGATCTACGTTCCCACCCTCATATATGGTCATGAGCTTTGGGTCATGACCGAAAGAACGTGATCGCGGATACAAGCGGTCAAAATGGGTTTTCTCTGTAGGGAGGCTGGACTCTCTCTTAGAGATAAGGTGAGAAGTTCGGTCATCCGGTAGGGACTCAGAGTAGAGCCGCTGCTCCTTCACGTTGAGAGGAGCCAGTTGAGGTGGCTCGGGCATCTGGTTAGGATGCCTCTTGGACGCCTCCCTGGTGAGGTGTTCGGGCATGTCCCACCGGGAGGAGGCCCCTGGGAAGACCCAGGACATGCTAGAGGGACTATGTCTCTTGGCTGGCCTGGGAACGCCTTGGGATTCCCCTGGAAGAGCTGGAAGAAGTGGCTGAGGAGAGGGAAGTCTAGGCCTCCCTTCTTAAGCTGCTACCTCCGCGACCCGACCTCGGATAAGCAGAAGACAATGGATGGATGGATGTCAGGTTTTACCTGTCTATTTGGATCTAGGTTAGCGTTTCTCAATGGGGGCGGTACTGCCCCCTGGGGGGCATTCAGAGGATGGCAGGAGGCGCTGGGATTCCTTTGGGGTGCGTTTGTTCGAAGGTAAGCTTTAACTTTAAATGCACAACAATACCAGTTTAGACTTTGAGCAACTTGCTAAAACTGTATTGTGTAACATTAAAACATGCCTGGCTGCAACTGTATCAATGATTGCTCTCCTTCTTTCAGTGTTTGTTAGCTTCTCCTGCTACTGGTAGCTTCACCGCATCAGTTCAGTGTTACACCGG